>JAWDEX010178471.1:0-14535 GCA_035221805.1 Trichilia hirta | reverse complement strand
AAAAAATTAATTATATTCAAGTGTAAAATAATGAATTTAAACCTTAATACTCATACACTTTTATGTACTCATCAAAAGGCTTTCTCCTCTCTCCACTTCATTAATAGTAATGAGTTCGAGATTTTTGTACTCATAACTAC
Source organism: Trichilia hirta (assembly GCA_035221805.1). Taxonomy (NCBI): domain Eukaryota; kingdom Viridiplantae; phylum Streptophyta; class Magnoliopsida; order Sapindales; family Meliaceae; genus Trichilia; species Trichilia hirta. The sequence goes on along the minus strand of JAWDEX010178471.1, from coordinate 14,395 downwards.
TCTCTTGAACTCATTGATGAACATTTCATATAATTGGCCAAAGCTGTAAAAGCTATTGGGAATTAGGCTTGTGAACTATTTTTTTGCTTATCCTTCTAATGTCAAAGGGAATAAGCAACATATTTAATATTTATTCAAACCTTATATCAACATCATCACCATAAAAAAAATTCATATAAAGAGATAGGTCAATTTTTTCTATAAATTAGATTATTTATGGTATCTTGAACTTTTAGGGCAACACAAGACCCAAGATTCTCTGAAAAAAGAGAGATTTAGAATTTTATCCTAAATATGATATTAGATCAATGATCCTTTACTAATCTTGTCTCTTCTTACTTTTTAAAGCCTCTAATAACCTCCTGACATAAGTTTTAATATCTCTTATCCCATTTGTATACCCCCACAATCTCTTCTTCAAGATTTATACTACATAGAATTCTTTTTCTTTTTTAACTCTTTTAATTGAGGATCCTTCTTATATTGTTTAGGTTTAAGTTACATTCTAATCCTTGTTTATAGCTTATCATAAGGCTACATGAAAGGTGTAAGGACTTGGGCTGAGACTCATCTATAATCCTAATTAGGGCATTATTATCCTTTTGCTTTGCTACCATTTTGGGGAATGGATAGGGGTCTTCCCTTTTCTTTTCTCATTAATAGTATACCTTCTCTTTGAGGTGTTCTTCTAAGGCTTAATCACTCGATCTTTAACTCTTAAGATGTTAGGAGTGCTGCTTTCTACTATCTCTAATGGTGCAACTACCTTCAAGCCAAATGAACAAGTTTGAAGCATCATTTTCATCTTTGTAATCACTTTTACCAACATTTGAATTTGCTAGTCTTTTTCAGCTAGTCTTCTCCACTGTCCTTCAATATCTAGACCCATTGAGCAGCTTCTCTATTATCCTCTTTGAAAGGGATTCGTTGTAAAGATGAAGTCTCAGATCAGGACCCAAGATTTTTGTCATTAGAAGATGATTACTGCAAACTGTGATTGAGGTTAGCTATGGTAGTTGCTTTAAAGGAATTACCTTTTGGATTCTCCCTATCTATTTATGTCTTTTGGTTATGTAAGTTCATATTTTTCTCTTTTTCTCTTACATTAACTGTTGCTTTTAGCTTTTAATTTTTCTTTTATAAACGGCACTAAATGTTAGAGAAATTCTCTTTTAAACTTTAAGTACTAGAATCTTCTTTTTACTTGTTCCATAAATTCACAGTCACCTGAAATCGAAGAAAATGATAAGGGATAAAGTGAGTGTTCTAACAAAAATCCTCTGATGTTTAACTTTGGATTTTTTGTTAATGGAAGTTCTTCAAAAGGAAAATTTTTCTACAATTCTATAACTTTGAATGTGTATACCTGGTCTTCGTCTTCTTACTTTTTATTTGATGTTTTGTTCAACGACCACCACATCTCTTGTACTCACAATTTTTTTCTAGAGATCATAAAATTATAGGTCTTTTTCGTAGGATGTAACCACTGAGCTGAAGACCTTTATTATTTTCAAAGAAATTTTTGAATTTTAAAAGTTTTTAACGGCCACAATAACCAATGTAGGAAAATCTCAAAATCTTACGTTATATTTAAGACCATCTTTATTGATAAAAGAGGTCTTGAATTTCTTTTATCTTATTCGAGATTCTTATTACATCATACCTGAGACCTTTGTTAATGAGAGAGATCTCAGATTTCATATTACAACTAAAATTTTTATCTATTTTTGAGATCCTTGTTAAATAAGGAGGTCTTAGGATTTTACGTCTTAGCCAACACCTTAGTTAAATTGGATGGTCTTGAGTTTTTACATCATACCTAAGATCTTTGTGAAATTAAAAAGTTTCAGATTTTCATATTATACTTGAAACCTTTATTGTGTCATTGGCCAAGCCTATGTTGATACATGAGACATTTGTTTATATTTCATCACTTATATAGGAGGTCTTAGATTTCTTTATCTTTTTAGGGGCTTTTGATAATGTAAGAGGTCTCGAAACTTTGTCACTTTACGTTCATTTAGTATAAATGTCTCGAAGCCTAAGATATTTTCCCGAATATTTATTATCTTAGATGCCCACTAGAGAGTTTAGTTAAATAATTTGTGGTAATATATTGGAATTATATTTTATAACCACCAATCATATTTTGTATTTTGACAAGTGTATAAGATTAGGATGAGATTTGAGTCCATAAAATTTTTGAAAAAAGATTATTATATTTTTAGGGAATTAAAAAAAATTGTTGAATGCATTGCAAACCTATTCTAGCAAAATTCCCATTCCCACGAAGTTGTTGGCTTACCAACAATCAAGCGGCTTCTTTCCTCTCCGTCATTGTAATTATGCTTCAATGACTTTTTCTTTGACTGCAATTAATTCATATTTTGGTATCACTACCGCCCTTCCTCTGTCTCTATATTATTGGAACCTTCTTATGAAATTCCATGCACCCATTTGCTTAAAAAGTTCTTAGATAGTCCTAGGTTTTTATCCTTCGGTCCAGACAACTTTCAGCAAGTTCATTTGCAGTAACGGAGGTGCTTTGCTGGTCCAAAGTCATCCAGTTGACTCAAAATATGCAGAGACCATATTCTCCTTTAGTAGGACAGTTAACTGAAAGATTTGAGTGTTTAAATGTATGCATATTATGTCAAGTTTGTACATTAAATGAACCAACTTTACACTAGACCCCCGTTAGGGAAACCTAAATTAATATCCCCATAATGAACTGAAATTTGAATTGTATCAAATGACCGTAAATGCATATAATGTTTGTTTACAGTCTTCAATCGGGAAGTCGTACCAAACGATTATATTTTGGACCCACAGGCCAAGCTGCTCCAGTAGTCAAAGGAACCCAATATTGATGCGAATTCTTTTCTTCTTATAAGAAATGAAAAAGCAATGGTGCCAAAAGATTTGTCAAGACGGACAAGATTCATCCCTTCTGGAACTACTGAGCTCTCCCCTGCACTATCTCTGAAAACTTAAAAAACTACTATATAAATAAGATTCCTTCCATTATTCTAAACGTTTTCGTTATCCTGAATTTTAGTACTTGTTTAATTCATTCTCCAATTTTTTTTTCTGATAAGATGTTAAGTTATGCCAAAACTCCATCAAATAGGTAAATAATATTAAGCTCGAATATGTATGTATGTATTTGTGACTTCATTCATTTATTTTGGTCAAAATGTCTGTCTCAATATTCCTTGAACAAATAAAATAGAAACTTAGAAGTCAGAATGGTAAAGTGATAGGCCATAGTATAAATAACCCTGTTTTTTAACCCATTACAACAATTAATAATATCATACATTACAGTCACGCTTAAGCCACATGGCTACACAATATAAATACTAGAAAGACGGAAATATTGTTGCAAGACTGAGCCACCAAGTCTCAGAAAATATAGTCGCCTCTTTTTTATCACTCCTGGACAGGTTTCCAGACAGCAAGAGCATAGATAACTCTGCCTTTCCATCCCTGCAGCATCCAATGTCCATCCTCGTCAACGGCAAAATCCTGATGATAATATGATTTCACCTTGGTCCTCACTTTCTTCAAAATCTCCTGATGTAACGGGAGCTGCCTGAACCCAGCCCTCTGATTCCTAACCTGCCACTGCTTATATGTCTCTGGCCTTTCAACCCTCTCAATCCCTTCATATGCAATAGCATTAAAGCATTCATTTCCAATTATTTCTCTCTCAAAAAGCATTCTCTGCTCATCTTCTTGAGGAATAGTAGCCTCAAACATATCAAACAATGCAGAGAAATGAAACAGTGCCTCCCGGAATCGTGTGAGAAAGAATGGAGCATTATGAGTCCCGTTCACAATCCCGTGGAGGAATATATCTGGATTAATTCTCTTGATCAAGTTCAAGACTGCATCTCTAGCGCTGTTATCCACCATCGTGTCATCAGGCAGGTTCTTCATTCGGTACATAGAGTTAACAACAGTCAATTCATCTCTGTCGATGGTAAGATTTTCTAATGGGATAGTTTCCCACTTCTGTGCTATAGTATTGTACTCAAATGGGACATTAAATCTTTCACAATAACTTATTAAGCGATGCCCTGTCTCCTCAACCCTTTCCGTTGGTTTGAAACCCGGGTGGGGTAGATCAATCCCAGTAATGCGAAGCATGGGAGGTCCAGTAGGCCGTCTAGAGAGGAGCTGAATGAGGCAAGGCCACTGAAAACCGTAGGAAATGCCAAAATCTATAATGTGAAGCCTTGTTGCTTTCTCTGCTAGTTTTGCAATCGTTTGGTTCGCCATAAAATATGACATCCTCGTAAAGGGGCATGATGAAACGTATACTTTGTAAGCTTTTAGGATATCAGCAGCAGATGCCCTATGACTTATATGTGCATATATTGGTGTTTGAGATCCAAGAAGGCGTGCCTCAAGGCCATTACCAAAGTAATGAGCCAATCTTTGAGTGCCATCACCAAAAGCAGAAGAATGGTGCCTAATCTGCTTTAGAAGCTCATTTGCTGTCCGGGGATCATTGCTAACCACAGTTTGTGCACATTGAGTCAGAAGAGTCCGCAAATCTACTACCTCTCGTTTGTTACCTCCCTTCTTCCTTCTTGTTTTTACACCATTAGACACTTTTGATTGCCCATCCTGCTGTACTTTCTTGTTTGATCCAGTTTGCGACTCTTGATGAACTGAACATGATTCAGATACATCTGTCTCGTCCTTGCACAGTAATACTTCATCAAAAATCTCCGACTGCTCATCAGATTGAGCAAGAGAAACTGCTGGATGCTTGTTCCTCCTCCCTTCTTCAAGATAGTCACTATCCTCACGCTGATCTATTTTCCTTCCCCTTGATCCATAAGATAAATACCGGTTGCCATCTACCACTGACCTCACTACAAGCTCTTCTCGATGGTTTGGTGATCTGCTATTTAGAGTAGAAACAATACTCTCTGTGTTTAAAACAGAGTTGCTAGCCTCCCCCTTTAAAAGGGACTGTACCTCATTGTATAAATTTGGTACCAGAAGGCTACTGTTCGGAGAATCAACCCAATTGATAGAAGTATTACAGGTGTCGCTGCTACTACTACTCCTAGTTAAATGATCATCTGGGTTCTCAATGTTTTCTCTCAAACAAGGAAGGATATCATTTGGTGAAGTGGGGTATTTGTGGCCAAGAACATCATAGAAGGACTTTTCGGCAGCTTGGAGAGCCAAACAGTCCTGCAACATGCAGGGTTTTCCCTCCAGGTCTTCTTCCATAAGGATCTCACTTATGTATGTAAGAACAGCATTAGACCAGTCATTGCTGTCAGGAGAATCTCCATCTGAGTTTGTGCCCGAAGATGGAAAAGGATCACCAGCAGGATGTGGATTGGTTTGAAGGAAAGGTGGATGATGATCTATAGAGTCATCGTTGAGTTTGTATTCGTTAGCAAGATTCTGATTTGAGCAAGATGACATTGAGCCACGGTCAAATTTGAATCCATTAATGGATCCAGGAAATTCCCTGAGAAGGGTATCCATAGAGAACTTTATGGGAAATCTAGTGCGAAGATTGTGTTCAACAGTTTTTAAGTCTGATTGCACAGCTTCTTGGTCAAGAAATGAAATGAAATCCAAAATTCATGGCTTAATTTTTTTTAATATTAAGTGTAAATAACAAAAATTGAAAAGAAAAATAAACGAAGAACGAAGAACGAAGAAGATAAAATAACGAATAGAATAAGCGGGATATCTCAGAAATTGAAGACCAAGACTGGAAATTTATACACAGTAACAGAAAGAATCCCTGGAACAAGATAATTAACAGATCGAAAAGAATCTGAATATAATAGGACCAACCAAAGGAGAACGAAGAGTACCTGACTCAAACTTTGGAGAAGTATTTACTGGTAGGTGACGAGCCAAATGGTAAGCCCTCATCTTATATAAAAAGAGAGTCAATTGAGCTACTTTCGATGCGTGAACTTTCCAGGATGGGCAGTTACGGGACACAAAGTTAGCCGCCACGTTATACACACCGTTTTAATACTAAGTGGATGAATCCTATTACGTTGGGGAAGTAGGGAACATCTGTTACATCGACATGTAAGACAAACAACCATCTTGATCCGCAAGTTATTTGCCAAATTTTAGTATTTTTACACTTGCAACGTTATGGCATTGACATTGTCTACGGAAGTGTGGTAGGGTTTTAACAATCCTATTCTGATGAATCAATTATGTTGTTTTCATCATAAATGTCGATAAATCCTCTCTGACTATTATTTTGATTCTATAATCACAATTTGCCACACCCCTCTTCGTCTCTCTCTTACAATTCTATGCTCGACAGTTTTTACTTGACCATCTATGCACATGGGACTTTTTCTGCTGGGTCTAAAAGTCAGAAAATTTAACAAATAAAAACCTTGGAAGATACAGTAAAATAAGCTAAAGATGAGTTAGGAAAGTTAAATGTACAGATAATTGAGCAACAGATTCGTAGTATGCATAATATAAACCAGGGAAGAAAAGACAAGGCCCCTTCAACCACCTGTGATATGACGTGATATGACCTTGATACCACTTATTTTCATATGTTGATATTATTTATATTTTTGTAATTTTGTCCAAAGCCTCCAAGCGTGGAACATGAACATAAATTATTATTTTTTAGTTGAGGGACTTAATATTCCAGCGGTCAAAAGAACCTATTATTTTAGTACGGACATAATTATATATTGAATAGTTTACTCCGTCAAATACAAATTGAAAAGTCAGAATACAAGGAGGTTTTGTCATAATTGACTACATTCATGCATCCACCTGAAGTGGAACTTTCCCCTGCACTCTTCTTTTCCTTCAAACTACCGTATAATTAGATCCACCACAATCATGTCAGAATTTTCTCGGTCTCCTTTGCTTTTTTGCTTTTTTGCTTTCTTATGCATTATTCTTTCTTTATTATTATTATTATTATTGTTATTGTTGTTATTATTATTATAGATGAGATTAAGGGTGTCTGGAGTGAATGACAAGGACTAGCACATAAAAAGTTGAAACAGCTTATTAACTTGAGAAGTTTAATTTTAAAGTTGTTGCCTGTTGCAAAGGGCATGGTGCAATAACGATCCATTAGAATTCACAACTGGAGCTGTAAGAGAATATCTCAAACAACATTTTAGATTCCGATTCAGCTGACACTAACTAGTTGAGTTCAGTTGTGTTTTGCTCTAGCATGGCTAGTATACTTCATACATGCTCTGTTTAAAAAAATTCACTGTTAAGACAAATAAGCCTTTTGTAACTAGCTAATTTGTTTAGCAAGCCGATTAAGTAATGAAGTCTTAAGCCAGAATTCAACCTCTCTATTTCCACTTCTTCACATCATTGGCCAGAAATCAACCTCTCCATTTATTCAGTAATCTTGTTTCATATAATAAAGTATCCTGCACATAGGTTTCCTTCGTTTTCTAGCCAAATAAGAGCACTTTTAGCGGGATTTCAAGAACATTATTCAATAAGTCTTTTCAAGGTTATACAACGAAGGTCACCTAAAACAAGACAAGCAGGTAGGTATTATGCACCTAAACACGACCAAAATATTATTCAGATTATCTCACATACAACTTTTACATACCAGAGTTAGCACTGAAGAATACTCATAAACTCCTATGTGATGCTCTGCTACAAAGTGATTTTAAAAGTTCACTTTTATTACTCCAGGACAGGTTTCCAAAGGAAAGAGTATGCACGACCTTACCCTTCCGTCACTGTAGCATCAACAAAGTCATTGTGGTAATATATTTAAACGATTTCTTCACTCTCTTCAAAAGCTCACGATCTGATGGGAGCTGCCTAACCCCACCCTTCAGAGTTCTAGCCTGCCATTACTCGGACGTCTCTGATTATCATTTCTCTCCAAAACCTCACATGCTCCAACATTCATAGCATTCATTCCAAGTACTTCTCTTTTAAATATCATACTCCCTTGATCTTCAGAAAGGTCAATAGCTTCAATCATATCAAACAATACAGAAAAATGGAAGAGTGCCTACTGGAGTCCTGAGGAAAAGACCGGAGAATTATGTCCCACTAATTTTCTTGATCAAATTTAAAACTGCATCCCTCAGGCTGTTAACCCATACGTACAAGTGACAACAGTCATCTCATCTCTGTCAATCTTTACATCCTCAAATTGGATAGTCTCCCTTTTCCGTGTTATTGCATTGAACTCAAATGGGACGTTACATCTCGCACAAACCTTTTTCAAGCAATGAACTGTTTCTTCAAATCTTACATCTGATCAGAAACCTGGTTAAGTGAGCTCAATTCCTGTTATGCAAATCCTGGATGGTCGACCAGGCCTACGTAACACATGCTAAAGCACGGCCATTGAAAGCAATAAGAAATTCCAAAATCTACAATGTGCAACCTTGTTGCTTTGTCAGCTAGTTTACAATATGCTGATTTGTCAACACATTCGACGCTTTTCTGAAAGGACTTGCTGAAACTTATACCAGGTAAGCTTTTAAGATATCAGCAACTGATGTCCTACTCATGTGGCAGGAGAATAAAATGGTGTCCCACTGCCAGACAAGCGGACCTCAAGGCCATTAGCAAAGTAATGTACCAGCCTGTGGGTTCCATCATCAAAAAGAGAAGGGTGGTGCTTTATCTGCTTTAGTAGCACATTTTCTCTCCTTCAGTTGTAGCTTGCAACAAAGTTTCCACATTTACTTAGGAGACTCCACAAATCTGCAAGTTCCATTACATTAACTTGTTTCATCATATTCGATATTCTATTGTTGTACCTATTTCTCTTCTTGTTATATGGGAATTTCAGGTCAGCTCCGTTGCATGCTACTTCAAAGAGTGGACAGTCTAAGGTGTCATAGTTCCTTCCCTTAGGAATCATCACCTCATCAAACAGATCTGATTTCTCAGATTCTTCAAGTGAATGAACTGAATGCTTGTTGTTTCTCCGTTCTTCTAAGTTACAGCCATCTATATGGTGATGATTTTTTATTATTGAACCATCAGATGAGTGGAATGTCCATTCCTTCTTGGTATCAGCGAATGAAACGAATGTTGTCTCTCCGTTCTTCTAAGTTACAGCCATCTATATGGTGATGATTTTTTCTTCCTCTTGACCCATCTGATGAGTTGAATGTCCCTTCCTTCTTGGTATCAGCTACCCTGGATTCTATGGGACTAAAGACTTAATTGTGCTGCTTTTCAGAGCAGAAGCTGCACCATCACCATACGGCTCTCCCCTGGACAGTCCAGAAGGCTGTATTTAACTGTGTAAACTAGGTATAGGAAGAGAACTTTCATGGTAGCCAATAAGAGAATCGGATTGGTCATAAATCCAATTCGACTCCACAAAGTTGTCAGTAGCTGTACAGTTGTCATTGCTAACCAGGCTGCTAATATTCTGATCCAGGCACTTGTCATTTTGAGTGATGCAAGGAGAAGCATGATCGGGAGAATGAGGATACTTTAGGACAAGAACATCATAGAAGGATTTTGCAGTAGCTTTTAGGGCTAAATAGTCCTGCAACAAGCAAGTTTTGCCATCAATATCATCATCCATAAGTAAATCATTCCTGCAACATGCAAGTCTTGCCATCAATATCTTCTTCCATGAGCACATCATTCCTGCAACATACATAATTTCATTATCTACTTCCATAACTGTATCATTGATGTATTTGCAAACAGCATAAGAGAAGTTAATTTGTTCACAGTTGTATGGAGAATATTTATCTGAAGTTGGACCCAATGATGGAGCTATGTTACTAAAAGGGTATTGATGATTGTTTGGATTCATGAATTTTTTCGTTAATGAGTTCAAACTCATTAAAAGATTTGTAACATGGCAGACCTGAATTGAGCCCTGATCAAATTTAAATCCCCTCTTGGAACCAAGATTTATTGAACAGTACCTAAAGCCAATCTGGGTAGGATCTAATCAAAATTTGATCTTCAAGAACTTAAACTGAAATATGCAAAATGAAGCTTTATGGCTAAGGAGCTTGAAGAGAGAAAATGTCGAAACTGATGTTGTTTGAAATATTGAAATATAGACCTACTATTTATGCGAGGCTGAAACGGTCAGAAAATATCTTAAAGTTTTCTTCTTATTATGATCTAGAGAATCAATTCCACAAGTGAGATATACCCACCAGGCAGCTGCAAGGCAAGATTCAGATAGGAATGTAGAGCACAAATGGGATAGAGTGATGAATAAAATTAAACAGAGTTTGCCGGACCAAAAGGAAGAAAAAAACATAGTAAGTAAATAACGTGGAGAAATCACATGAAGTTACAAATAAGAACATTGAAAGATGCCAGTTGTGAAAGATATATATAATCATGCTAAACAGAAGCTGAGCAACCGCCATGAAAATTTAAAAAAAATTAAAATTAAAAAAAAAGAAGTCAGATAAAAGGAGTAGCTGCCTTTTTATATTCAGCCATTCGACAGGCTAGAGCTTGTAAGAGTAAAAGGGGCAAACCTATTGCATTGTCTTTTTTAGTGTAGTACAAGCATGAATTAAGAAGCTTACAGAGTCATTCGCATTTTGTGACAAAATGCTGTTAAGAAACCTGTGTAGCTCAGGTTTTGGCAGAATCCTGCTTCAAACTAAAGTGATTGTTTGTTCTTGTTGGGCATTTTGCATATCAACTACCTCTTCAAACAATTACTATAGACTAATCTTCCTTTCAGATTCGAATTAGCAGTCACTAAAAAGGCAGGCAGCCACACGTAAGTCACACAACTAGCTATGGCAACAGAATTGAATCCAAAAAGCATAATGTTTTCAAACACTTCCAAAACTTTTCCGCAGCACACATCTTGTGAATATCCAGAAATAATTGCTTGAGTATTTATAATTTACCACCTGCTTTATTCACGAAATACTACTAATGAACCATATTCATGACGGTGAGTGCACAGCCATCTTTTTCCATCCTTTACATCCAACGCCTTAAGAGTATGATTATGCATTTAAGTTTTCTTGTGCTCGTTTGTGAAAGTCGTGACGATATTGATGAGGTGGATAGGTGGCGTTTATCCTTCTATTCTTGAATTTCAATTCAAATATATAAGACAAATATAATCAAACCCTAATGGTTTTCAAAATTACATGGAAGTGCCAGATTCATACATTAAGTAAATGTAATCTAACCTTCAAGATGTCTGAAGTCAACGATAGACATCTTGGATTTTGGTGAGAGTAGTTGATAATCTGTTGCAAAATATCGGTTTTGTTAATCCTGGACATCGGCAAGTTTCCAAAATGAAAAAGCATAGAAGATTTTCGCGCTCCTACCCTGCAGCATCCATAGGTTATTCTCATCGATAACAAAGTCTTTGTGATAATCCATTTTCACCGTATTCCTCTTTCGTCAACAGCTATTGATCTAACGGAAGCTGCCTAGATCCATCGCTCATATTTCTAGCCTGTCATTGCTTGTACGTCTCTGGAGTATCTGCTCTCTACAGACGTTCACACGCTTGATCATAGCGGCAGAGCAGAGTACATTGAGCAATTAAGACAGGCACATGTTCGTATAAAAACAAGCTTAATTTTTCTATTTAAAACATGTAATAGCTTTTCGAATAAAAAAATTTTTAAATATATAAATTTAAAAAATATAACTAAAACTTTAGGCTCGTTATAAATTTTTGTAACCAAATTTTTTTATTTTGAGATTATTCAGATATTTTTGATTTTAATAATATTTTAACTTTTTTATTTATTTATTTATTTAAAATTTTATATTTAAACGCTTTATATATGTTATTGGAACGAACATTTTTATATTTTTTTATTTTGAATAAAATCAATTATTTTTACAATTTTTCAAATTTCTAGAACAGAATTATTTTAACTGTAATCGTTAGATCAAACGATATTGATCAAACTCTTGAACAATGTATTAATGTTTTAGTTTGTTTTTACTTTCTTTCTTTTCCATTCTCTGTTAGTTGGTATCAAAGCCTAGTTTCTATGACCGTTAATCAAGATTCACGATTAGAGACTTTAGAGAAAAGAATAGAGAGATTAAAGGAATGCATCAACCAGCAATTCGAATAGATGATAGTGCAGATGATGGCTTAGTTGGTGTATTTGAATGAGCGACAGAAGGATGATTACGAACCAGTAATTAATGCATCAGATCTATCGTTTTTTATACCCGTAACAAATTTAGAGTGTTAACGAACTGCATTGCCCCTTCAAGGAGAGAGGGGTTAATCCTTTAGAGTATCACAACTACGATAGAAGTAGAAATTATTTGGACCATGAAGATTATGATAAATACCAAATCAAGGTTGAAATTTTAAATTTTTCTAATTTGTTAGATGTAAAAAGTGTTCTTGCCTAAGTAGTAGAGGTTAAACACTTTTTTGAGATTATGGATATAGATGAAAAGTGTAAGGTTTCTATTGTCGTATATAAACTAAAGGGAGGCACTGAAGCATGGTGGCAGTCAATTTAGAATAAACGCTATAGAAAAAGATACGGACCAGTAAGAGATTAGCCTCTAATAAAGCAATTGATAAAGCAAAGTTTTTTGCCCAGTGACTACGTGCAGATGCTACACAATAAGTACTCAGATTGTACGCAAGAAAACTAAACTGTTGCCGAGTATACAAAAGAATTTCTGCGATTATAGTATAAATGTAATACTTTTGAGAATGAAGCGCAATAAATGGCCTACTATCAAAGAGAGCTGTCATATGATATTCAATATCTTATGGGCATAAATGCCATATTTACATTGGCAGATACATGTGAGATAACCTAACGAGTTGAAAAAGCAGATTTTTTGACAACTAAAACAGTCGAATCACAGATCTTATAGTCAACCTTCACTTACAACAGCAAAGACTCGAGGTTCCCATCCATGCAAAAATCTTGCAATCTTTAAATCGACAAATTAGTTTATAATTTTTAAGAATAATCCAACAGATTTGAAAAAAGACACTCGAAGAAAGCAACCAGTGACTGATAAGATAGGTTCCTCGAATTCATATGCAAAATCGACTGGTAATGCTCATTTTAGATATCACAATCTTGGACATAAATCCAATGAATGTCCAAAAAGAAGACCAGTGTATGCTGTAGATGATGCAAGGAATGACGTAGATAACTATATTAGTAAGAAATCGGGTGAGAAGACTGACAATTATGCTAGAGATAAAGATGCGAAATTGACTTGTGTTGTTAAGAAAATTTTGTACTCACCAAATCGAAAGACCACACGTAGCAGAGAAAGATCTTTCAAGCAAAATATTAGATTAAAAAGAATATGTACAGCCTTATCGTAGACAGTTGTAACTGTGAGAATCTGATTTGGCAAAAGTTAGTAGAGCATCTATAGCTATCTGCTAAGCCATACCCGGCACCTTACTAAGTTGGATGGATTAAGAAAGGTCCATCAATTGAGATTAACAGGATCTATAAAGTGCCTATCTCTTTGTGTAAATACTATACAAATTTTGTAACTTGTGACATTATGGACATAGATCATAGTGATATCCTTCTGGGATGCTCTTAACAGTTTGATATGAATACTTTACACGAGGAGAAAGAGAACTCCTACCAATTCACATAGAAAGATAAGAGAATCATTGTCATTCTCACTGGCTCTACCTCTAAAACTTTTAAAGTAGAGAAAAAAATTATTGTTGCTATTTTTTCACATATGCAAGAATTTAGTAGTGTTATAAAAGAATTTGAAGGAGCCCTTGTATTGATAAGCGAGGATAAAATCGAAGAAGCCAAAGAGTAGTAGTTATTGCTACTTAGTCGAAAACTTTTAGACGAGTTTTATGATATGGTAAAAGAGTCGTCCTGACTAACACCTTTAAAGAAAATACAACATCAGATTGATCTGGTTCCCTAGACAAGACTACTTAATCTACCTCATTACAAAATAAATTCAAAGGAGAGTCAGATTTTGTAAGAACAAGTTTAAGAGTTGTTGAAGAATAGTTATATCAAGAAGAGTATCAACCTTTATACGATCTCTAGCTCACTAGTTTCGAAAAAAGATGGATATTGACGGATATGTGTTGATAGTAGAGCTAGCAATACGATTATTATACAGTATTATTTTTCTATTCTGTGGTTAGAGAACATGCTTGACCAGTTAGTAGGATCTAAGATGTTCTTAAAGAGTGATTCTCGAAGCAGATATCATCAGATTCGTATCAAGCTTGAGGACGAGTAAAAGATTGCTTTCAAAACAAATGAGGGTTTATACGAGTTATTGGTTATACCTTTCGATTTAATTAATGTGCCAAGTACATTTATGCGACTAATAAACATGTGTTGAATCCTTACGCAAATTTGTAGTTGTCTATTTTGACGATATTTTATTTTTTAACCCCAGCGTAGAAAAG
>JAWDEX010178461.1:0-14538 GCA_035221805.1 Trichilia hirta | reverse complement strand
ACATGCGCGAGCATGCACCTTTGGTGTCCTATCCTTCGTTTTTGCTCGGTTTAGGGCGACGTACGAGACATAGGAAGAGACTAGACTCAATTTCACCAAATTTACCTCTGATAAGATCTCTTTCTAGTCAGCAGCAATATCTTTGAGGAAAGTCATCCTGCCTTTTGACTCTTGACTCAGGGCGAGGCGACCTGATCACGTTGTTGCTGACCCAAACTTATTTAGGATCTCTCCTCTCACAGTGAGGTCCCATTTGCCCCCAATAAAGAACCACTTATCCTTTCAGTACTTGATACTAGAAAAATTGCCCCTCACCGAGTTTGGAGTTCCTAGTCTGGTTTGCAAGTAGTATCAGTCAAGGCTAAACGCTGAATTTTTCTTTAAGGTGTATATTTAGGCCACCTCGAAAATACTTGGTGGCTCGCTAAAGTATTCCTACCACAACATATATAGCCTGACCAAAATCCTCCAATTGTTGGGGATAAGCTAGTACAAAAGAATCTGAAAATGCGTGAGAACGCTAGCAAAGAATGGCTAGAGCAGTAGCCTCTCCCCAAATAAAAACAACTCCTCATTAAAGGCAATTTCATTTAGAAAAGGGCAGCTCAGTATTTCTCCTTTTTTAAGAGCCCTCATGGTTACCAGATTATCTACTTGGAACACCTCTTAATATACGTCAAGGTCATGTACGATAACGATAAAAAAAATCGATCAGCTTCGATCTCAGTCCTTATTCTGTGTACTAAGATCGGATCAGTTGTAGACCTCTCGTCGCTTAAATTTTGGAGTAAATCGAGTGTCAGGTCTTCCTCGATAATTTTTTGAGGCGACGGACCCAATACCCCTGCTTGATAACTCTCGCTACTGCTGCTCATCTCCTACACGTAGAGAATATAACATCAAGATGAAAACTCTGCGTAGAATCGACATCTCTAAAGGCCAAGTAAAGATGAAAGGCTTGCGAGCGTTTTCTCGCTTTGCCCACCCCCACCACTTGAACTACATGCTGACTATCGAGAACCTCGACCATAAACTCTAATCTTCAGCGACTGGTTCACAGTCCTTTTCCCCTCCAAGTCATAGACCTGCCACAGCATTATCACAAGAAATAGGTAATAAAATAGGCAAAGTAAACAACTTCTTACCGAATAAGCCGATGGCGAAGTGAAGACGATGATTTGCTGAGGAAACAAAGACAAAAGTCACAGAAAAGTAAGGTTCAGAGAACTCATGGATGAAACCTTGGAGTTGTTAAATGTACGAAATAGAAAAAGAAAGACAAATAGAGGGTATTTATAGGCAGTCGTACAACACTCAAGCATCACAAAGCATTCGAAGGGTTGAGTGATGGATGGTCAGGAATGTGCCTCATCTTGTAACATCAAAAGGGTGCTCTTGAACATCACGCTCGTTTAGAAGTAATAGCTAGTATACCTACATGTGGCTGCACTGCGCCTTATAAGGAAATGCCGCATTTAAATCGGGCCTTTTCGAGGTACAGTGAATCAAAATTGAAGCAACTGTATTTAATAAGGACTGTTAGTGGCAAGAAGCACGATAACTTTCGGGTCAAAATTTTAAATTACCTCAACAAAAGCTGTCATTCAAATTTTTACTCTCGCTTCGCGACAATAGAAACTTGGGGGGCTTATGTTGATGGTTTCACTAATCTTGCGTGTCCCGACCCTTACTGCTATTTAGCAGGTGACCTGATCTGGCTCTAGTCGCCTCGGCATCCCAACCTCCACCTTGATTATCAAGGTTGCCTAATTCTTTTATCTCAAAAATAGGAGTTTTTGATAGGACATATAAGTACATTTCTCAAAGAGTCAGTCCAAGCATTCTATTACGTTAAGGGGCGCCATGTCTTGCAAATTACAGACACTCATTGTGGCCCCAAACCTAACTTAAAAGAATAGTGAAAAGACCTACTAAATAACCATACCTAATTCTGTCTAATCAAGCTCTCGTTTTTCAATGTTCACACGTGCAGAGGTTTTATAAATGGTAAAATTATTACATGAAAAATGATTCGATTCTTTTGGGGCCATTTTCAACAGTTGAGAGTAAAGGAGATTTCTGTTGGCGAAAATTAGCCCTCCCTCGTAAGCATTTCCTGAACTCAGTCTCTTGGGTTAATAAACACTCAAGTATTTATAATTTATTTTTTTTTAACTTGATATTAAATAATCTATTGACTTGAACGTTAACGTTTATTCGTAAATAATTTGACTTCACTTTTAACTCATTTTTTTTTATTATTTTTTTATTTTGGATAGATTTTAAGAGCCCTTGTTAAGAGTTTTTATATCAATTATAATAGTAAAATCTAAACGATGTACTAAATTTTTCGTTTTCGGAAAATTTAGGCATCAACCGACAATATATCAACTTCTGAATTTTCGTGTACAGATCTATTTTCCTTTTTTCAATTTTATTTGCTTCGCCGTATACCATCTCAAACTGTGTTCACAATTCAATAAGAAATAAGAGAGAGAATTGAATATCCTGTTTTCGACAATATTTTGACAAATATTTACAAAATTCGAGACTTTTCTATTCATTTAACAGTCAAATTTTACATGGGTATAGAGATCAATGGTGCATATGTTGATGAGGTTTGGTTTAAAATGTAGTGTTTTCGCTATATTTTAAAAAGAAAATTAAAAAAAAATATATTTATAATATTAATCTTGCAAGATTTATATATTTTATATTAATATTTAATATTTAAAATTTTTATCCCGTAAGGATATTTGAATATCATCACACTATAATAATGAATGACATGTTTACTTGCGGTTATTTCTCTTGCAAAGAAAGGTAAAGTTGATTAGGATTTGTTGGGGATTGAATTATTGAATAATTAAAGAGCGAGTTAATTATATGATAAATATTAAATACATGATTATATAAATGAATTCATACACAAATAGAGTGTTCATGGCCTTTCATGCTATAAAATAAAAATTAAGGACTCTGTAATTAACATGACTCAGATTATAATTAATAAATAATATTGATTAGTCATTAATTAATCTTCTGCCTCCACAAAAATCCAAGACATCCACCGTCATCCTTCTGTTTTAATAGTTTCTTTAAACCAAGTAACCCTCCTTGAATCTCTCTGGTCAATTATCATACAAAACTTACTGGGTATGCAATTTGCAATGCACTCATTGTTATTCCATGAAACAAGATAATTGTTTATCGGGTTAGAATGTATTTTAATTTAGTATAACTAACACCCATTTCTTCAAAGGAGGGCGCTCAAAACTCAAAACTCGCAGCTACTGAGAGAGAGAGAGAGAGTTAATAGAAATAGTCATTGTAAACAGTGAGTGTTGGTTACTGATTAATTCAATTTGATATGGATGAAAGGAGATCAAGTTTTTCTCTCTTGTTTTCATAAACATTTATATCTGATTGGGCTTTTTTTCACTGTGCAGTGATTCAGAGAGCTACAGATTAAAGAGTACCGTACAATCCATAACATCATCAGTAGTCATCTCCCAAATGGAAAACCAAAAAAATATGGACAAAATAAAAAGGTCTTACCATGTACCGTCAAAAGAAAGGAAATAAAAGTAATGAAATACACAAACCCCCAAAAAAACTCGTAAGTCTTCATCATCTTTGAATATCTTTTCTTCTTCAACATCATCACCAATAACATGCCATACCTCCGTCCCTTACCCCGTCAAATCTTTCTGATTTTACTTACATACACAGGCACAGACAGAGTCAGTTGATATCATTATCAGTAGTTGAAGTAGTGGTACATAATCTTCTCCTGTATCTTGTTTTCATCTGTGAACAAGTTGATGTTGTCGTTGTTACTACAGCCATTAAGATGACTACAGCTAATCAGTTGTTTAACATCTTCAAGAGTGTAATCGAATGATGGGGTTTCTCCAAAATTCACGTTTGACTTGTCACTCCATTGGTTGAGACTGAGATTTTCAACTCCATTGTTGTTGTCGCTGCCACCATAAGTGAGCATGAACTCGAGGTTTTCTTCAAGCCCATTTGAGTAATTACCTTGGAAACCCATATCTTCTTGTTTGATCTCCCTTCCGTAGCTGATCTGGCTGCAACTCCCATCAGATGGACTACAACTTGGCTCGCTACCAAACGTCAGGAAATTGTCTTTCATTGGATTATAATACTGCATCGAACTAACCGGCTGGTTTTCTTGGATTTGAAAAAGTGAGGAATTGGTGGCTAGAGAATTGTTTTTGTTCAGAAGATGTAATGGGTTATGTGATGAGATGGGTTCAAAAGAATCGAAAGAGGTGAAAGTTCTACTAGCTGGAGTGTAATAAGAAGTCCAGTCTTTGTTTAGCGTTAAAAAAGATTGAGATGGGAGAGGTAAAGCTTGATGAGAAGATGGGAAAGATGGTGGTTTTTTATGTGATGGAGGAGCCACAGCCATGAGCTTCTTCTTGAGCTTGGTATTCCAGTAGTTCTTGATATCATTGTCAGTTCTTCCTGGTAGCTGAGCAGCTATTATTGACCATCTGTGTGCCATTGCACGTTATGTATGTTAGCAAAAGTTCAATAAATAAGAAAGAGAACTCTTTGCTTTTCTCTAAACAACTGCAAGCAGGACAGTTTATTTTGGATCTAAACTTGTGATGCATGCAGAAGATCAACCAAAAATAGCAGATTATATATATGCTAGTAGTTTGGAATTTAGAAATAAGGAACTCTATTTATTTCCATTTTTTCTCTTTTCTTGTACACCTTTTAGCAGTCGGACAATTTACGGAAGCAAAACAAGTTTACCCATAACAGTTCGAGTAATTTTTGTAGAGCCTATAGGTCTTACAGGAAAAAAGAATGGATCAACTAAAATTGTCCACAACATGGAAACGAGAAAACCTGCTTCCAATGCTAGCAAAGAGGTTGCAGATCAGTCTGTCTTCCTCATCAGTAAATTCACCATGTTTAATGTTTGGTCTGAGATAATTGAGCCATCTAAGTCTGCAACTCTTCCCACATCTCCTTAGGCCTGATCCAAAAGCAACAAGCATATACACATATACTCAAAAACAGAAAACAGAAAACAGAAAATAAAACATTTCTTTGTGTGTATGCGTGTGTGTGTGTAAGAGAGAAAGAATAAGGACATCTTTGTTCGAGTAAATGAATCTTACCAGCTTTCTGAGGAAGAGCAATCCAGTTACCACCAGTCCCATTTTTTGCAATGTATTCCTTAAGCTTTGAGTCTTCTTCTGGAGACCAAGGCCCCTTCTTCACATTTGCTTTATCACAACAAGGAGCCCTACCCATTTCTTTCTCTCTCTTCCTCGTTCTCTTTCCGCTTCTCTTTCCAGCTCTTAATGAGAAGTAGTGTAGTCTTTTAATCTCTGGATATCTGCTGACCTCTTTAAGTAACCAAAGGGTCTCACTTTCTAAATGGGTAGGGGTGTCCTATAGTGTCAATTAATAGGAGATTTGGGCGGCTTTGAGTACGGCAGTACAAAACTAATTGACAATTATTTTATTACAAAACATTCAGAAGTCAAAATGATGGAAAAGTTCAATCAGTTTTTATGCTAATTAGCTAAGCTAATAGAAGTTTCTATCCATCTCAAACTAAGATTTGACTTTGCTCGATGTTTCTCTTGCTTCTGTTTAAGGCATCCAAAGTCTCGACAAACAGAAATACAATAAGCAAACACTGATCAATGACCGGATAGCTGCAGGCCTTTGAATCGTGACATTTTCCAAACCCAAAGACTTAAGTGAATAGGTAGATAAACATATAACTAATTGGCTTCAACTTGGTGGTTAAAAACTAACAAATATACCCCTAAATAATATATAAATGTATGTGTGAGTACGCTTGATATACACACTTGCATCAACATCTAAAAGCAGTAATTACATGATCAAAGTAAATCTTAAGCTTTTGCCATTTACACATGATTTGATATTTCTTTCAAATAACCCTTACCTCCATCGATGAATTTTTTATTTTTACCTTGATCAAATGTTATTTCGATATTAAATGCAGCCTTTTCCAATAACGATTACTTCAGAACTCCGGATCCGTCGATTGTACACTTAATTACACTCGCATTCGTAATTTCCCATATATATTGTTGGACCTACCCATTCATGTAGAACTGACCATCAGGTGTTTCTTAATTGTGTTACTGACTCATCAATGCTATCTATTGTATATATAGCTGACGCATCAACAACTTTTCCTACAGTTTCTTATGTAAAAGTAGGCAAAAAATTCTTACAGATGCTCCAGGTACATTTTAGCATTTCCTTTTGTGTTTTGCTAAGTGACACATTGGAATTGAAGCCCTGGGGACGAATTGGAGGACCCACTAAATTTAGTAGGCCACAAAAATCAACATTTTCACTGTCTTTAACTGTAAACTAGACTACTTCCCATGATTGTATGTAAAGAAAAATGCATGTTGCCATATCTGTAGTTCTTATAAAGTATCATCATCATCATATTCATATGATCATATTATAACTTGCCATCTCTCACTCAGCCTTCCCAGTCTCAAGGAGGCATTCACGGCCATTGGGTAATAATTTGTTGAACTGAAATCAAGTGAGTTAAGCAGATGGGCATAAGCCAAATCATGTAAAAATTGAGCGTCATATCTGAACTTTCATGTACAACGAATTTTCATTCAAGATTGTTTCAGATTATAAAATTGTTCTACAAATTAAAAATCTGTGACATATTGACATTGATCTCAAAGTTCATAATTGTGGAATATGACCTTAAATAAAGGACTATTAAATAATAGAAAGTCAAGGAACTTCAAATTACCAAAAAATACATCTAATTTTAATTAAATCCGCTTTTAGATGACAATGTGGCCTAAGGAGTACTTTAAGAGTTTTATGAAGTTAAGTTATTAGCTAGCTAGGTGAACCATGTGTATTCTGAACCCCAAAAGAAAATGGTATGACGGCCTATGTATCTATAACCCTTTATAAATAAATACAATGATTGAGAATATATCTTCTATCGAGTCAATTTTGGTGAGCTCGACGACGCTTCAGATCTTACAGTGAAGAGCAGTGAATAACTGGGCAAAAAAGCTACATTAATAATGTATATTAAATACATAATTAATTGCTATCCTGGCAAAGTGGGAAATTTTCGTGACTTTGGCTTTTGTTTTCTTTGTTGATTAGTTAATTATTACTGTCTACTATAATATGAAAGCAAAAATAAACGTATGTCAAGTGTAAACAGAGTTTGTACATCGATCTGCTACTTCCTTTGACTCTATTGTTATTTCAAATTAAACCTTTAATTATTTCCAATTTCTGGAATATATTCATAAACAAAGTTTGATGCAAGAATATATATATCTATTAGAACATGTGATTCGCACCAAAAGGAAATTAAAGATGATGAATCATTTTAATAGATAGACACTATCACAATCCTTGTCCATCAAAAAGTAATACGACATGCAAATTCAAATGCGTTGAAAATTTGACTTACGTGAAAATATAAATGTACACATGATCAATTCAAATTCATTTTTGCATGTTAAGTCCCAATTATTTATTATATTAATGGGCTTGATTGAGTCATTGCAAACGTGTATGGGTACCAAACTGAGCAATTCAACCACCTGTTCTTTCGAAATTTTGTATATAAATGTTGCATACATATTTAATCTACAGACTTCCCACGCCTAGTCATTTAATAATTCCCTGTTCCCAACAAAGAAATTAAATAAAATAAAATCTAAAATTTATTTATATAACTGTTGCTTAATTTGGAAATACAAAATTCTGTTGTTCTGTATTATATCTATGATCTGGGTTAAAGATAAATTATTGTGGGCGGCTCTTAAAGTTATGTATAAAGTGGATGAATAGAGTGATATCAGTTAATGCAATGAAAGGATATATATCTAAGCAAAGAATCAAAGATATGTTGTCCGATCTTGTATTATCCTTATTCCTCTTTGTTACCAAAAACGCATGCAATCATATCCCAGTTCGCTGACCTGTCTGTTATACAGGCAATCATCATTAATCATTTAAATTCAAATCAAAACCTTTTTCTTGAAAAAATTTCATAAAAATTCAAAATTGGTGACAACCACACAAGACATTGCACTTTTCGTTGATTACCCAAAAAATTAGGTTCACTTTATCTCTCTCACTGTTAAAGAAGAAATATAAGCAAGCATATACGTTTCACGTTTTTATTATATAGAATATTATTCAAGATTTATCGACTATACATAGTTGCCTGAGAGGATAGTAAATATTAGAGTTCATAATGTAGAGTTGACCCAGTTTATTTGTTGAGTTGATTATTCCTTTTTCAGCAAGACGTTAAAAGTCATTGTATATCCAAAATAATTGATAGTACTGAGAATTATATACAAGAAAAACTTAGTGTTCCAATGCTATTATTTGTCTTCAATGGTTAATCATTGAAGTTGTTCAAGGTAAAACAGCCAAGCATATCAGAGCTTGCACAATTTCATAGGCTGTTTTCTAATGCGCTGGACAGCGACATTTTAGTCTGGTAAACCCTAATTTCACATATAGTATATGTGCTAAGCAATGAAATTCAGCAGCTGTTGTAAATAAAGAACTTCAAAATCATAACGGAAGCCAACCCTTTATTGATCAGTTGCTCTTATTTAATTAAATGCAAAGATAAACAAACAATAATAGCTTTTGTGCATTAATTCTATAATAAGTTTCTTTACCGTTTTTATTTAATTAATTTGGATGTTGCTTTCTTTCCATTATTTTGCTTTCACAAATTTGATACGGCTGCAAGTATATATTGATTTTTTGTTCAAATAATTAACTGTCTGTCTATGAATAATTGTTCTATATGTTTGTTTATATATATAAAATAAACGAGGACTGTAAAGATAAGCAAGAATATGTATGCATGTAAACCGAAACCTAAATCTTACTTGTAAATAGATATATTATCGATAAGGATAGAGAAAGGTCATTTGTTTAACACAACAAAGAAAGCATTAGAGTGTTTAAAATTTGAAGTCTCTTTGTCTTTCTTCATCTCATTGGAATCTTCAAATTGAAAAATACACAACTGGGTGGTCTTCATTTCCCCATCAAAGATAACAAACAAAGAAATAATTAATCAAGTTAAGATATCATTGGATCAATTTGATAAAGAATAGAAAAGAGATAAATGTCGTCATCAGCATTGACTCACTGGACAGGAAAGAGGGATACTTTGTGTTTTTCTCGCTTTCTCAACGGTTGGCAAACTAAGCAAGAAAAATTTTGCAGGCTGTGTCCGTTTTATAATTATATGATATTATTTTTGGATCAAGTAAAAGAAGACTTGTTAGTTTCGAATTCTTGCACTGATACCCCTATGCAACGGGTTCTTCCTATTCGTACATATTCTTTCACTTATGATATACAATATTCTATGCTTATTCTAAACATGTGTTGTATTGCCTATTGGTATCTGATAATATTAAAAATTTAGATGCTAACATATTAATTCAATTAAACGAAAAAAAAAAAAAACTGGATTATTACGTATGAAGTTTCTATTCAATTAACTTATTGATTTTATTATTATTTCATCACCAAACTAAATGTCATGATTTTTTTTTAAAACAAATTAATGGAGTTATACATCAATAGGAAAAGACTAAAATTCCATTTAGCTTTCATTTTGTTTCCATTTTTTTTTTCCCCTTAATCCAAATATCAATAGGAAAAGACTAAAATTCTTCATATATGCAACAAGAATTCTACTTTTTCTAATGCAAAATTAAATAATCAATAAAGTTTAGGTTCCTGACTTTCAGAATAATTTAAAGAATCTGTGTTAAAACAACAAAATTACACCAGTTTTGTAAATAAACCCATTAATACAAACTTTAGGGATTTGTTTCTGCAAAATTAGTGAATAAATGTAGGAAGCGGCAACAAAAGTCAAACGAGTCCCAACTGAGATTCGCTATGAGACAAAAGACAAAATGCCTCGCTGTCTTTCATGAGGTCACACGTTGCGTAACATACAAACACTCCATGGATGCTATATATGCCGCGAGTATCATTTTCAAAACATGCGCCAACAAATCCAAACGTGGCACTTCATCCACGGCTTTCATACTTTCAAGAAAGATTTTTTAGGAAAATAGTAAACACTTCTAGAAAATTATAAATATTTCTCTACTCTTTTTTTTAATAAATACCTTTATAAAATTTTGAATTAACCATAAATATCTATATATAATATTATTTTATTAATTAATTTATTGTTTATGATATAATTATTATCATAATCCTATAATTTAAAGTATATTTTATAGAAATTAAAAATATAACAATAATCATACTATAAAAAATAAATTAATTAATAAAATAATATTGAACATATATTTTTTATTAATTTTAAATTTTAAAAATTTTTTTCAAAATAAAAAATAAAAAAATATCTGTAATTTTTTCAATTTTTATGCTTTAAACAATTTGTCGTGGGCCCCATGTGTGGATGGAATTCACTAGCTCGTGGTTTTGTTTTCGTCAAATGCAACCGGAACAACCGGCACGATGTTTCTCTTTTCTTTTTCTTTTTTTCATATGTAGGGACTTCGGTTATATATATATATATATATACAAGGACTTGTAACAATTTCAGGTTTTATGCGGCCAAATTTCAAGATAATAGAAATAAATTTTAAAAGTGAATCATAATAAATTTAAAATTGGAAGAAGTTTGTTGTATAGTTTATTACATGTCTTAAGTTTTTTGTTGCATTTTTATTAATTTATGGTATGGCCAAAATTTTATTAATTTATTAATTATAAAGAAAAACTTATAAAAACAAAAATGAGGTTAAGTGTTCATTTGTACTATGAGAAGTTTGGGGTATAACAACTCTAACAAGCCATTTGACAAAATAAACCACAAAATTGTTATAATTATTTTTTATGATTGATTAATTGTAAATTATTCTTATTAAACACAAAAATTGTTTTACAGTTGCCCGATTACTGCTGTTGCTACCGACGTGCACAAGTTGTTTATGGAAATGCTGATGTATTCGGCTGATTAGTTAAAATTTAGTTATTAGATATATGTATGTAGAAAAAAGAATATTGAAACTACAGAGCATTATACAGATCTCATTTTTCATGTTGTTTTTTCTTCAGACTCTACTGTCGAAGCTTCATTTCTGTAATAAAATGTTTATTTTATTTACACTTTTTTTGGTATTAAAGAGATGTAACATTGAAGTTAAAAATATTATATATTAAATATAAAAAAATAAAAGATTGTTAAGTATTATAGTGATTTTATTGTATTTTAAAAATAAAATTAAAAAATTATTTTCAAAATACCTATTTTTAGTACTCACATATATTTATATTAATATTTAATGTTTTTATTTCATATTAATTATGACTTAAAAGTCACCAACACTGTAATAGGAAACTGACAATAAATGCATCTCACAAAATTTTAGTGTTATCAACATTTTTTTTTTTATTTTATTTTATTTTCACTTCATACTACAATATAAAATATACAATTCTATGCAAAACATTATTTTCTTTTTGTGCAAACATATGTAGAGTACAAATTCTCAAGTTTTTAAATTTTCTGTTTTATTTAAAAAAAAAAATTTTAGTTGTTATAAGTTTAAATTATAACCCCAAAATAAAATTGTAATGCCAAGTTAAAAAAGCATAACAAAAAAAAAAAGAAAAAATATAACAAAACCTTAAGAGAGTACAATGTAGCATGACTCCTCTCGCTATTGCATCACCGGAGAAATGAACCACTCTTGTAATAAGTTCCACGTATTGTTTCCTTAAGCGAGTGTGTGCTTGCCATTTGGTTTTGTGTGTGTCGATGCCTGTCGGTTGAGTGCATTATGAAGATGATGAGATGGGATTTGTTGGGGTGAGATCAGAGGAGAACCAATCAATCAGTCAACTTGTGCATTTGTAGTTCAAAAGGTATGCATATTAAATAAGCCAACACGATTAGAGCTAATAAGCTACTGGATCTGGTTGGTAAAGATTGGTTTAAACCTAGAAAACAGGATTAGTTGAGAGTTGACAATTTTATTTATTTTATTTTATACACAATTTCTTACCTGTTTAATAAGTAACCATGGGATAAATCAACAAACTAAAATAACCCTAATAAGTTGTTCATCCGAAAAGATTCTTTCATGATTGTGGGGATGTCGAAAGTTTTTATATTGAGTATGTGATGGGAAAGCATTTTTCCATTTATTGAATCTCACCAATTATATGCAAATATAGGCATAGGGAATAGGATTAGAAGATTAATAATTTTATCTTTATTTTTTTAAAGGATTTTATTTTTCTTGATTAAATATACGTAACCAGTCTTTTCTTAAATCCAAAATTTGGTTTAATAAAATTATGTCAATTTATCTAAAATAAAGGATTTATTTTTACATTATACCAATTTTACAATATTAATTAAGCAAAAATATTTGAAAAATTATTTTTATTTAAAGTCCTATATAAAATATTAAAAAAAAAATCCCTTTTAGATGAGTAAACGCGGCAAATATGAGTTTAGATTGCATTAAATAGCATCGCCTATAAAAAGATCATTTTTTTTGCAATATAAGCAAGGAATTTTACAGACTTCACACTCTCACCTTTTCTCCTCCTTAAGCATTGAAAGGATCTTTGCTTGTAATTTAAATAAATAACCTTTTTCTCATAAACCTTAGTGCAAACTTTTTTCTTTTTTTTTTTTTTCACAAATTTTAGTTATTCCTCATCAAATTAAAGGAGTTTTAGAAAAATTATTTATTTTTTAATATTAACAAAAAAATTTATACCACTTGTTTGATCCAACTGACTCTAAGAAATATTATATTCATTATCCACTTTAATCAATAGTTAATTCAAGCCTAATATTATTATTCATCAAGCCTTACTCATTTTCACATGCCGATTTATTTCAAGTCTTTTGTTATATTACACAATATCAAATCTCTTTATAGTAAGCCGCATAAAATTACAGGAGTCATCTCCTGAGTTTAAAGACCTTTAGAAAAGATGGGAGTTTGGCTCCGTGATCTCATAACAGTAGATATACTATTCTGGATTTGACTGAGGTTGATTTATAGTAGATAGGACTATATGTACCACATCAGCCACATCGATTTTCTATTATCAAGTAATCGATAATATTATGGGTTTTGATTCCTATTATCAAGTAATAATTGAATAATAATAACAATTATTATTATTATTAAATATAAATAATAAAAAACATAATAATATATTATAAATAAATTTATTATTATTTTTTATTTTATTTTAATAGCAATAAATTTTATTCCAATACAAATGATCATTAATAATAAAAAATTTATTTATTACAAATATGAAATATAATTTCTCTCTTTAACTCTTAGAAAAATGGCAAAATTAGAATTCTAAATAAATACCGTAAATTTAGAATAATATTTGCTGTTGATATCAATCGTGTGCATTTTTCTTTAATTTTCTTAACTAATTCAAGGGTATTATACTTAATTTATAAGTTAAAATTCTGACCTTTTTAATAGAAAAACTAATAGATGGGTTACGAAATCATTTTACGTGTTATTTTCGTAAAATAAATAATAAGATAAAGATGTTATTATTTTTACTAATGTCTAAATTTTTTATAGACGAAAAATTTAATACACTATACAAATTTTACTGTTACGATCAATGTAGAGATTGTAAAAAACGGTACTTAGCTCTTAATAGGGATTCTCAAAAACTATCTAAAATCAGAGACAAACAAGTTAGAAGTGAAGTCGAATTACCGACAAATAAATTTCGACGCTCAAATCAATGGATTGTCTAAGGTCAAGTAAAAATAAAAAGAGATAAATCATGAATATTTAAGTGTTTACCGACTCAGGAGGCTGGACTCGAAAAATGCTTAAGAGAAAGGGCTGATCCTTACCAGCAGAATTTTTCCAAAAAAATCGAATCCTTTTTCACGTAGCAATTTTACCATATATAAGGCTTTTATACGTGTGAGCATCGGAGAACGAGAGCCTTATTAGACAGAATTAGGTATGGTCATCTGACAGGTCTTTTCACTCTTCCTTTATATTAGACTTTGGGTCGCAATGAGTGGCTGCAATTTACAGGGCATGGTCCTCTTAACGTGATGGGACGCTCGAGCTATTTCTCGAGAAATGTACCTGTCTATCCAATCAAAAACTCCCATTTTTGAAATAAAAAAATTGGGTCGTCTCGATAATCAAGGTGATGGTTGGGATATCGAGCCGTGTCAGGTCGCCGGCTAAATAACAGTTGGGGTTAAAAAATCCAAGGTTGGTGAATTCATCAACATAAGCCCTCTAAATTTTTACTGTCGTGAAGCAAGAGTAGAAATTTGAATGATTCTACTTTTGTCGAGACAATTTAGAATTCTGACCCGGGCGTTATCATATTTCTACCAGCCAATGGTCTTTATTAAATGCGAATACTTCGACTTTGATTTACTATTTCTTAAAAGGGCTTGAC
>JAWDEX010178442.1:0-14539 GCA_035221805.1 Trichilia hirta | reverse complement strand
TATAATATTATCCTTTATCATATAAGAAGAAGTTGTATTTATGTTGCACTTGAGGTATAGTAAATAAGGATAGAATCGAAACTTAGGTTGGAGAAAAGTAAAGAGGATGAATGTCGGCTATAATTGCCAAATTACTATATTTCATCATTTACATTTCTTTTTCTTTCTCTGCTCTTTAAATTTATTGCATTGCATATATTGCTGCTGGTAGTTGTTGCATATTAGTTAGTTGACTCATTATTTGCATTTAATACTATTTATCAAAATTTTTGTATTTTAAATTTTATAAAACTCCAATTCACCTCCATATTGGGTATTGCTATCTAGTCCAACATCATCATCTTATCATATTTTTCTTTAATTTTTTACTTTTTAATGGAATTGGAATACTAAGGATGAATTTGAATAACATACAAAATTATAAATTTACTTATTATTTTTATAAATAATATGGATGAATTTGATAATTTCAATATCACTATTCTTCTGACCATTCACAAGAAGAGACGAGCATTTTTACAGTAGTTACCTTAAGAAGGTGATGCAATGAAAGGGTGAAAGCACTTTTCACAGATTTTGACCCCCGGCCTTTTTAGATTTGAGTTTTCTGCTTTTGGACTGATGAATAGGTGGACAGAGACTCGTTCAATTTGCTTTGACATTAAGTGGTTTAATTTATAGATTTTGTTTTCTTTCTCTATTCATTCATTGGAAACAAAGGTTCTTATTTATGTCATTTGAATAAGATAGGAGATTTGTTATTAAACTATTTTCTTTGTCATTTATAATTAAATAAAATATTTTTTTATTAAGTATAGTTGTTAAAGGGTTTATTGTTAAAATGATTTGATATAAATAGTAAGTTTAATGTTAATTTAATTATTTAAATTGTAAGTATTAAAATGATGTATAAATTTCTTTTTTTTGAGTTTATAAAATTGGAAAGAAAATTATTTTAAGAGTTATTAAAAAAATAAAAGTTAATTGTGTTAATTTATAAACTAATCTAATTAATAGCATACGTAAAAATTAATTTTACTACTTAAAAATTTAAATTTTATATTACATGCTTTTTTTATTATAATGTATTATCGAACTATTCTTGTGATCACAAAACGTTCTTATTTTTTAAAAAATTAATTTTTATTCACTAATTTATTACAATTATTATAAGTAATTTTTGCACTCAATGTAAGAGAAATTAATATATTTTGTGAGAAAGATTTTCTTTTTTTGAAAAATTTAATAAAATTATCAACAAATTGAAGAAAAATTGATGGGGTACGGGTCCATTCTATGCCTAGTGTTGGACCATATGAAGCTCAATTTTTATTTATTATTTATTATTTATTATTTATTGTTGTCTGCTATGTGTGCCACCTTTAAAGGTTGTGGAAAATTATTTAAATATTGGTCCTTATCAAATATTAATTATGTTTTCCATACGTTTCTTCTTGGTGGTTCCCCATTTCTCTTTATTTATTGTCGGTTTTCGTTAAGAGAATTTGGAAAAGAAAAAGGGAAAAAGCAAAAGTATTCATTATTTGTACTATATTTTATCAATAATGTTGAAAAAATATTTAGTAATTTAATATATTTAACGATAATTTATTGATTTTTATGTATAAAATATAAATTAAAAAAATTAATTATAGTAAATTTTATGCTTGAAACTTGGATTTTGATTTATCTATTCAACCCCCGTTGGTGATTTCTTTTTATAAAAATTCATCCAAATTAATGAATACTTAAATCAAATTAAAAGTTAATGAAATTATTAACTTTAACTTGAGAAAGTAACAAATACATTATTTTTAAATTTCACTTATAAAAATTAATTAATTATATTTAATGTTAACAAAATTAATTAGATTATATTTTTTTTTATCTTCCCTTATAAAAATTATTATCTTCAACTTTTAATACTAAATTGAATATAATTTAATAAATTTTAAAATAAATTATTTTATACAAACTAAAATATAAAAAAAAATAAATAATTAAAAGAGAGTAAAATAAATATAGAATATTAGTTGTGACTCAATCATGAAAATTGAAGGTTTACTCCACAACCCATATAAAAATTTATGTTGGTTACCAGGAGGAATAATGAAGATTTGACTAATTTAAGATAGAGTTAGCTAGGCAGATGGATTTGGTGCATGGTCCATATTTTCTAGTGTAGCCATTATAAGAAAATAACATGTGCGATTTCTGAGCTAAAATCTTCCTTTCTTTTTAAGTAACAGTATTTATTAATTGTTGCCCAATCTTTAATTAGCTTGTTATAATTAATTGGTTGTATCTTTCAAAATTTGACCACAAATTTATTTAATTAATATTATGGATTTATGATAATATTTATTCTATGTAGGTAGAGAATACAAGCTAACACTCATAAAAATAAATAAATAAATAAAATTTAATAGCATAATATTTATTTTTTAAAAGAATTTGTTCATTAACAATGCAAATATTTAATGAAGATGGGATTAAACATGTTCTAAATAAAATTATTTTGAATTATACTAAAAATTTATCTTTTAATACTCGAAATTTTGAATAACAACTTCGAATATCACATAGTAAAACTTTAATGGATCTTGAGTATTTAAAAAATTGCGATCGATCACAGAAAGAATAATTAGAGTAATGTCAATTATGCATTGAAAAATTTTTAAAGTTCAAATTAATTTTAAATAAAATTATTGTCAATCATACAACAAAAATATATCATAATATATTTTTAATAAAAAGGATAATGAAATTGATGTTTCGGCAATAATTCATTAGAAGAAAATAGATCGACTGTCAACCACTTATATTTTTGTTATTGAAATGGGATGTTCATTAATGAAAATGAAATAAAACAAATATGGGTCAGAACTTATTGTGTGATATGTAGACACCCCATTCCTCTTTGGGTTATATGTTTTAAATTTTAACTCAACATAAATAAGTGAGATATTATTATTAACATTTTTATTTTTATTTTTTTTAGATAGAATAAATATTAATATCAAATTGAATAAGTTTGATAGTTAAAATTTATAAGTATATATATATATACTTATTCACCGAATAATATAGTTCTTATAAAATATAAATGCATACATGACATAATTTATAATGTCTCGTGAATAAAATTAAAATTATGTAAATATTAAACAAATAGCTTATGTGAAATTATAATTCATTATGACATATATATATAATCGATGTTAGATTAAATTATAAAAGTCCTTTTTACAATATAATATTATTTTTTATGTAACGAGTCATTCTTTTGAATAATAACAATCCTAAATTTTTAAATTTATTTAATAAAATAAATTATTATTTACAATAATTGTAAAAAAGAAAGCCATTTAGACAGTTAAAATTTGTTCAAAAAATATTTAATTTCCATAAGTCTAAAAAAATATTTTTTTATATCTATTTATTCATTTTTAACAATTTTTTAATGCAACTAATTTACTTTTTATGATATCTAAATTTTGTGATCTCTATTATGTAGGATTAATTTTTATAGAAAAATAATGAATAATATCTAAATAAAAATAATTTTTTTTACTTAATAAAATTAAAATATTTTTTTACTAAATCTTAAGATTTAAATATATTTTTGTTCTTGTGTTAATTTGAAACTAATGGTAAAAAAGCAAATGAAACGTTTCGTTTTAAACACGGTGGAAGTGGACGCGAGCTGTCTGAGAAGTTGCAATGACGGGTAACGTAAGCTTGAGAATGGACGAGAATGACACGTTACAGGGTAAAACCCGTGAACATAGCTGGCCTAATGGCCATGGCCCCTGGGAATACGCCACCTGTCAGTTTCTAGGTGCTTGTGCCCCCTATCTGAGCAACCGGCTTGAAAGGGAATAAATCCCGAACCCTATCTGAGCAAACGCAATCCCATACCACACATATCTTACATCAATTTACCATTTTGACCTCGTGATAAAATTTCCCCATTTCGTGCACCGTTGGCGGCAGGATTTTGACATTTGAATGAATTTGAACTAAGATTTTAATTCGATTTATATATTATAAATTGTATTTAATAAAATTTAATTTAATAATATATTATAAATAAATCTAATGATTTGAATTTACGATTTGAATATTTTAGATATAAAAGAGAGAAAAAATTCAATTTGTAAATATCTTATAATTAATTATAATCAATACAAATAATAAAATTTTATAATTACATGCTAAAGTTCATTTATATTAATATTATGAGATTTATATTACTATTAATTTAATTAAAAATTTAAATTTTAAATAACAATTTAAAAAATATTATTTTATAAATTAATCTAAATAATTTTTTTTTAAATCATTTCAAATTAATCTAATTAATAATTTAAATCCAATGAAATTGTATCAATTTGAATATGTCTATCCCTATGCATCGTCGCTTAAAAAAGAGAATAAATAACAAAAAATTATAATACTTTTTCAACGGATTTTATTCCTTCTTTTCCTAAGTATTACTTTTTAATTATACCGAGAACAATATGAAAGGCAAATCTTTGGAATTGAAAATTCAGAATCTTATGAGAATGAACAGAGTCCGCAAATAATGACAGAATATTTTTAGAATCAACTTTTTCTTTCAAATTTTGAATTAACGGTCCTTAAGTGGGTCCAAAATTTATTTTCTTTCTTTTTAAATTTGCAAAAGCACTTTTTTTCTAAGCAATTTTTTGTTGTTTTAGGTACTTCAATATATATATATTTTTTTTTCCCACAGGCTGTGAATTTTTTATGTACTAGTTGCGGGACCCAATTTTTGAGGTCAACAATTCTTATAGACTTAATTCAAATTTATTCATAATTCAAATTTGGTTGTGCATCTTAATTTTAAATCATGAAGGGAAGGGTGGGTTTTGAATTTGATTCATTATCAGAAAGAGATTCATTCAACTTATGTTAATGGAATAAAATTTTTATTTTTGATGAGGTTTTAGGATTAAATTAATATTTATATTATTAATAAAGTAAGCACAACGTGCAAAGGAAAATTATTATTACTATTTAATGAAGAGATGATGATAACATAATGAAAACAAAAAAAAAAATCTTATTTGGGTGTTATGTTTTGTAAAATTTTATATGCTTGCTACATTATGTTATCGATCATAGTGGCTATAATTAATATATGATGATTATATTTCCAAAGTTTATTATTTTATTGTCTGCCATTCATCCGCGTGTGGACCAAAAAAAATTCCTAAATGACAATCTCTTTGATTAATATATTTTTGATGTAACCCAATCTTACATTTTAAAAAAATAATAATTCTCATGTTTTTATAATATTTATTGATATTGTATAAACTTTACAGATTTTATTGTTTAATTTAATTAAATTTTAAATTAAATTAGTAACTCAATGTTGGAGATTATGGCTCTACTCAAAAGAATAAAAATAAGAAAAGCAATTCAATCCAATATAAGTGAAGTTTAAAGTTTAAATTTAATGTATTATTGAAAGAGATTTTATCAATTGAATTAATTAACACTTAATTATATATCCGTAACTTTTATTTAAATAATTAAAATTTATTTGATATAAATAAATAAATTATGTTTTATTTATTAAATAAGAAAATAATAAGTAGTCGAAAATTATTACCCAAGAGTGTTGGCATGCATGCAAGGATCAAGAATTGAATATATTTTATATAAATAACCATAACAAACTTCAAGAATGTGTGTTTGCAGCATCAATAATATATTTTATTGGGTCATATTGGGCCTTCTGATGCCTAACACATTTAATGTCTTCTTGTCTCTGAAAATTTGACTCAAATCTTAGTTTCTCGGGAAATGTTAGACCATGTATTCTTAGCATTTGTAATTTATTGTTATTTATTAGTAGCTTCACGATTTTATAAATAATTGAAATATTATTTTCTTCATAATGGGTAATTAGAGAGGATGCTAAATTTTAAAAAATAGTTACAAATTAAGGGGTAAATTACTTATTTCGGAATAGCATATGGCCTAAGTATAAATAAATTTATTCACAAAATATTTATTTTATTGAATAACTATAATTTATATTTATGGCTCACCAATTATCATTTTTGAGTGCATAAAAGGCTAATTAATTCGGGAAATGCATAATTTTAATATTTTAAAATCGTTATTACTTTAATACTAATTAGAAAACCATAATTCTATTTGATAATTGATAGAACATTGTTGAAAGTTGGGAATTTGTCTCTGGCCATTGCTCTATGAAAGCAAACAGTCGAGAGTCTACTCATTCTTTTGTTTTCTTTACAATAACCTTAAATTATGCATAACTTTATGGTTTTAAATTCATTATATAAAAATTAATAAGGAAAAATCATTTCATTTCATTTTTTATTTTATTTATTTTTGATATAATTATCCTAAATTATGTAAATACTAGATACGGCACTGACGAGATCAAGACAAAGATTATACAAAATTTATATTAATATTAATTATTGTAACACATGTTGTATAATGTATAATGGGGCAACGTTTTATGCACCATGTACAAAAAATTATAATCAAGAATAAAATGATACCTCTCTCTCTCTTTTTAATTACTAAATAAATTTATTTCTATCACTAAAAAAAGCCGAATAAAATAAAAATTGAATTCATTTAAGGGAATAAACGTTTTTCATTACTCATTCATAACAGGATAAATAAATGTTTGGATTTCTTTGATTATCTTTTAATTGAAATTATTAAATATCAAAAAACTGATTATGCAAAATCCT
Source organism: Trichilia hirta (assembly GCA_035221805.1). Classification (NCBI taxonomy): domain Eukaryota; kingdom Viridiplantae; phylum Streptophyta; class Magnoliopsida; order Sapindales; family Meliaceae; genus Trichilia; species Trichilia hirta. Next base: position 7,769 of record JAWDEX010178442.1, on the reverse strand, counting down.
ATACTTTTAGAATGAATTGAAGGAGCGAACAATTTTTATGGAGAAGAAGCAATAAATAGAGGGTTATTAAGACCAATATTACAAGCGTATGAATAAAATGGGATCTTTGTGAAATTAATCATTATGAAATAGTATAGTGACACCACGAACTGCTTCTTTAATCATATGATTATATTAATTAATAATTGATAAAATTTAATAGGATATAATAAAAATATTATTAACCTCTTCAAAAGTTTTACATATGTTCATCTAAATACGCCATATTAGTTACCATATAATTTATAATTTTGTTATGATTTAATGCTAACAATTTAAGTAGAAATTTAATTGTAATATTAGTATTAAAAAATAATTTACATTCAAATGATTGATAGATATATGTTATTATTTCATACTTTTAAAGTTGTTCTATCTCGACATATGTTATTTAAGATTTTCTTTTAGATTTTAACACTAAAAAGATTTAAAATATAATATTTATTTTTTTATTTACAACATAAGAATTCAACAACCATTTTATAAAAATTACCTACTCTTTAATTATATATCTATATCATAAGTAGGCTTTATAAATAAACAAATAAATAAATGCAATGAATTATATGTTTTGGAGCATAAATTTTATCCATTCCCTATAATGATGTAGGGGTGACAATATAAATTTAATTATAATTACGATAATAATGCTGATTTTTTAGTATAGAAATTTTGATGTTCAAAGTAGGTCACAAGTAAAGTAATAGAGAGGTGGATTAATAGAAGAGAAGTTTTTTATGTTTTAGATGAAGGGAGAAACTTAGCCTTAATTGTAATAAAACATTATCATGGGTGAAGCAAGGTAATGAACAGCTAAATGCTTTTCTTTTGAAAGAGGATCGAGTAAGAAAGAAGCCCCAAATCTACCTCTTTCCCTATCTTCCTCTTTTTATAGGACTTTCTTGTTTATTATAGATGTATTCATTTGACATAGGAGAATGGGTGTGCCAGTGAGTTGTTGGAAGAGTCATGTGTAAGTTTCAGCTATTAATTTTTAAGATACTCATAATTTTTGGTCGTTCTTTTAGTTCTGATACATTGGCAAGCCATGGTCTCCCGTGTCTTGATGCAGAAGTAAGTCAGAAAAAAAGGAAGACAGATGAATGATTTTTCTTATTATTTTCTATTTTTATAGACGAGGGTGTATTGGTATTGCGAGAAAGAATGTTTGACGTCAACATCTTTTTCTTCCTAATTATGAGGTCCTCGACGAGCGGCTCAGAATAATAATTATGATTGCTAGTATAGTTGATCAAATTATTGATGTAGGATACCTGATCACCTACCTCCAATAGGAATGATATCAACCTTGTAAAAAGTGTTCATATCAACGATATTAATGTGATCAAGAATGATGATGTGACGTTTGCTACAAAAAACATAGCAATAGTTATTCTAATAGTATTTTTGTGATACTGATCATGTGGTTAGAGGATACTGACAGGGCGTTTATTACAGAAGCCTGATTATAATTACACGATCTGTATCCTTGCAAAAATGAAGTCCCCGTGTCTATCTGGTCGGGTGTTGGAGCTTTGGTAACCCCGGCCACATAATATCTTCTGATAACTGTTGATTTTTACTCCAGCGCTATGATTACATTCCATCTATTAAATCTTGTAAAGAATTAAGTGCATATTAAAATATGTTAAGGAGGACCCAACAAAATCAAAATGGATTATTTTTTTTCAAATAATTTTATCAGATAAATAATAATTATTAAAGCAATTATTTGGTGATCATTGAGAAATCTTAAATGGATTCATTATAACTAGCTGTGATCAAGCAAAGGAATTAAATAATTTCGGATTTATTTTTTTTTTTTCCAAATTTTATAACTTTTAAATGGTTATATTTGCATTCCTATTGTTCTGTTGGTGTTGAATTGCCAAAGTCCTTCTGGGTTAATATACTAATTTAACGTAATTTTGAAGAACATGTGTATTTTATAGAATCAAAAACACAAAATGTGAAATTTGGAGCGTACAAATTTAAAATCATGTTTCAAAATTTGTATTATACAGTATAAATTTTCCTTAAAATTATGTTAAATGGTAATTTGATGGATCAATAATACATCAATGTATGATAGTCAAGTCTATTTTAATTAATTTTTTAAAAAAATAAAAAAAAAACACTAAATATGTAATCACTATGAAATGTAAGTGTTTTCTTTTTAATTCTCTCAACGAGCTTTGAAATTATATAGCATATAACATAAGACGCATAACATATATAAGAGAATGAAATATAGTAATATAAGTTATAAATTTTACATTTGAAGATTTTATATATTAAAGTTTCCACATTAGTAATATAAGTTGTTTATACCTTATTCTCAAAATAAAAATATATATCTTATTATAATTTTTATTATAATATAATCTTTTTTTTTTGCATCTATGTTAACTCAAATTGTACCAATTCCTTATAATATCATCTAATCTTTGTTAACATGGCCCTGATCTAAACAAACTAGAAGGTCCAAAACATTAATTCTTGGAAACTATGAATCAAACAAACAAAAGGAAGTCTTAAAGACAAATACTAACATAATTTATAAATGATAGTATAAAAAATCTAAATAATTTTTAAAAAAATTTAATCATATCATTTATGTGGAGATTAATTACTTTCCATCTCCTTGAGAATAAGAAATCCATCAAAGTCTGAAGTCTTTAATGGCTTCACCGAAAATTCCAGAAGTTGGTGCATGGCTGCAATCTTAAAACATCGTCATCACGAGTCTTATGTCCCGGGAAAATTTAGCAACCAGATTAATGTGAAAAAAGAATTAGGATTTAATATTGATCTAAACTTAACACAATCTTATAAAAATGTTTTAATATGCGCATATTTTGTTTACGTTATTCAATCGTAAACCGAAAAGTGTATTCGTTTATGTCAAACCTGAAAATGTTCTTGATACAACTTCAAATCTGAAAATGTTGTTGTTGATTTCTCTGATAGTGTTGATGGAAGAGTTGGTTGAATCAATTCTGACAACTCGAAAACAGGAACATTCATTGTCATATGGATTTTCTTTTTTATTCTTCTTAACAGAATGGTGCTTTTCTTCAACTCATGCAGTTGAATATCAATAAAACAGTAAAAACCAGAAAGTGATAAAGAGGAATTTTGTGTATTTCGGCTCTATGCTATTACATCAGTGATTGGAATATATGTAGTAGGGCTTAGGGTTTTGCATTCTTCTAAAGCTCACCAGATGGACAACTGGTCATTGGATGGTTTTCTCAGCTTTACTAACAAAATACAAGAAGGACAGTAAAGACTCAGAAATACAAAGATGATGGTAAATATGGGAATGTGAGAATGGTTAATATTATTTAATTCCACCCGCCCTCAAGCTTGAATGTCTGGAACGACATTCAACTTGTTTTTCATTGTCTCAAATCTATATTCTGGAAATACTCTAGTCATGATATCTGCCAACTGATCTTTTGTTGCCACATATCTGATTTCCAAGCTTTCATTTTGCCTCCTTCTCTTGAGTGAAATGCACATCAATTTTTATGTGTTTTGCCCTTCGATGAAACATTGGATTTGTAGCTAAAGAAGCTGCTCCTTGATTATCTTAAAACAGAACCGGGTTTTTGCACATTTTGATGCCTAGTTCGGACATGAGAGAGCAAATTCAAGTTATTTCTGCACCGGTCAGGGCAAGTCCTCTGTATTCGGGCTCCATGCTTGATCTAGCAACCACCTTTTGTTTTCTAGAGCAACATGACACTAAGTTTGGACCAAGAAATACATTGTAACCACTTATTGATATTCGGTGATCAGCATCATTTCCCCAGTCAGCATCAGTGAAGCCAATCAACTGCATATTTCCTCCGGCCGAGAAATATAAGCCATCATTCAGTGGGCCCTCCATATACCTAAGAATCCTTTTGAAACCAATTTAGTGTGGTTGCTTGGATTTTGCATGAATTGACTTAAATTATTTACACTGAATAGTATTTCTGGTCTGGTGAGAGTTATAAATTACAGAGCTCCAATAATGCTTCTGTAGGGGATCTGATCTTGGAAGTCTTCTCCTTCATATTTGAAATATTTAATGAATGTGCTCATTGGAGATGATACTTATTTACAATTTTGCATTCCTGTCTTCTTCAGCTAATCTTGAATCTGTTTTGTTTGTTTCAAGAGCATACCATGCTCATCTCTTGAAGTTCAAATGCCAAGAAAGTAGCTCAATGAACCCAAGGCCTTGAGGGAAAGCTTGTCCTTCAGCTTTTGGATGATTCCCTCTATTAAATTCTCATTATTCCCGATAATCAAAATATCATCAACGTAAACTAACAATATCACAATATTGCTGTTTTACCTCAAGTTAAAAACTGAAGTATATGATTTCAAATTAGTGAAACCTCAAGTTTGCAGAGCTTCCTTTAGTTTTTCATACCAGGCCCCTGGTGCCTGTTTTCGGTGGGACAAGGCTTTCTTAAGTTTGCAGACCTTGTGGGGTTGTGTTTGTCTTCAAAGCCCTCTGGTTGAGCCATGAAGGCCTCCTCATCTACTTCACCATTTAAGGAGGCATTATATATCTAGCTGCTTCATGTCCCATTTCATTTGCACAGCAACACTCAGGATGATTCTGATAATGATGGATGACTTATCCCGTTTCAATCTTATGCTTTAAGCTGTAGCCAATGAAAATCACTTGATAGTGTGAAATGTAACTTGTTTTGCGTGTATGGTCTCAAGAAAGGAAAGTAGGCACAACCAAAGGTTTTTAGAAAGCTATAGTCCGGTTTTTTGTGAATTAACTTCTCATGGTGGTGACATTGAGTTCAGGATTGAGCATGACATTCTATTTAACAAATAGACAGTGGTTTTAAATGCTTGATACCAGAAACTGAAGGGCAGACTAGCTTGAGACAAGGGAGTGAGGCTTGGTTCAAATAAATGTCTATTTTTTTGTTCAATTCTACAATTTTGGTGTGAGGTACGAGGACATGAGTATCTAAAGGATACTCTCTTCTTAAAGGGTGGTTTCTAAATGTCTAAATTCTTTTTCCAAATCTGTCTGCAAGGTCTGAATTTTTCTATTAAAGTAGTTTGAACTTGTTTCTTAAAGTGAATAAAAGTTTGTGTAGTTTCAGAGTTGGCCTTTAGGGGAAAAATAATTTTATGAATAAAAAAAAAATGGGATTGCAAGGGGATTCAGTTTCTTCATGGTTATCCTCCTATTGCTCTTCTGCCAAAATTGAGCTTTGCTAATAAAGAACCTTTAATTTAGGATTTTTCTTTTTTTAGAGTGCAACTTTTGAACTTTTAATGGTATAACTAAGGATTGATTTAGAAATCTGTAAAATAATTGAGTTTGAGCATTTTTAATTCAAGTTAAGAATCTCATTGATCTAATCATTTCTGTATTAGCTTGATCAATGTCCAACTCAAAACTTAGTATTTGGGGGTTGAAAGGAAAGTTACATATGTAAAAGATTAATTTATGAAAATTTGATATAGACAAACATGCACATACACACACACACACATTTTTACAATCAACATCTATTAAAAAAATGCAAATTAATTTTTTAAAATAATTTTATATCTAATGTCATAAAATAATTATTAATCTATGTGCCTATCTCTATGTCTATATGTATAAATATAATATTGTCTTATAAAAATTAATGATATTTTAGAGATGATTTTTTAAGTTAATTTTTATTAATTGAAGTTGTTATAAGAATTTTATTTTTTGTTGGATGTCTCTCACACCAATTGTAGTAAGGAGTTTGTTAATTTATTATATTTATGAAGTAGAGTAAGAGAATGGGAAGGTAAAATCTTAAAAATAAAAATAAAAATCATTACTTATTTTAAATTATTCAAATATTTTAACTTAAGTTACAAACCACTTGAACTTCATTCAAACTAAAAGTAAAGAAATCATATTTTATTGATTAATAATAGAGTACAAGAATAAAATTAGGAATAAAAACTTTTAATATAAATTATAAAATAATATTAGTTAAATAATATAAAATTAATAATAATAAATAATGTAATAAAAATTTATATTTTTTTAAAAAAATAATCTTAATATTGTTTTTGTTTTAATATTCAAAATATTTAGATCTAATCCAATCCATTGGCATTTTGAACCCAACAATATGTAAGAGATTTCATATAAAAATGCGTTGACTGCAATGCCGTTCCAAAAGGAAGCGACGGTTTTTCTGCATAAATAGCTCCGGCTGACATCCCTAAGGAATCTCTGCCAGGTTTCACATAAATAACTCCGGCTGATATCAGGAGAAATCTCTGCCAACTTTCACATATATAGCTCCGGCTGATGACAGATTTTATCGAGTTGCCCGGCCACTATAAATTAATAAGCTCTTCTGCCTCTGATCACTTCAGCTTGTTCTAGAGCGGGACTTACAAATCATCTTGCAAGGGTGCTGCAGAAATTTGTGAAAATGGAAGTTGAAATCATCTCCAAAGAGTGGATCAAACCTTCTTCTCCAACATCCCATCATCTCAAAAATCTCAACCTTGGTTTCTTGGATAGACATTTTGGGAATATTTATATTCCTCTCGTCTTCTATCATCCAGTACACGAAGACACCAATCTTTTGCCGTTGCATATTATTTTTGACAGATTGCAAGTCTTAAAACAATCTTTATAGGAAACCTTATCTCATTATTACCCACTTGCAGGAAAGATAAAAGATCGTTATTCTATTGATGGTAATGACAAAGGGGTTTATTTTGGAGCGGCTAAAGTGAAATGTTCTCTCACTGAATTTCTCAACCATCCGGATATGTCTTCATTCAGTACATTCCTTCGGATGATGGCAAATGGAAAATAGTTCCAGGAAACATGCACGGCTGGTGTACAAGTAAAAGCATTTGCTTATGGTGTAATTGCTGTTGGCATATATGTTTCGCACAGAATCGCTGATGTAGCGGCATTTGCCTTATTTCTCTAGGGCTGGGCTTCCGAGCAAGTAAGAATATTACTGAAGAAGTAATATCTACTAAATTTGATGGTTCATCTTTGTTTCCTTGCAAAGACGAATGCCGAATAGAAAAACAATCACCAAACCCAGAATCCATAGAATCGAGAGTTGGTAGATATATTACTAAGAGATACGTATTTCATGCTTCAGCTATAGCCAAACTCAAGGCCAAGGCACAAGCTCAAGCTTGAAAAACCCAACACGGGTAGAGGTTGTAACAACACTCATTGCTAAATGCATTATGGCTTCCTATAAAGCAAGATCTGTATCAGAGAAACCATTTTTACTAAACCACGTAGTGAGTTTGGGTCGAAGAGCCATTCCGCCGTTCTCAGAATCTCATATGGGAAATTTTCTATGGGCAACATGTCTACTGTGCGAAGATAAGGAAGTCGAGGTGGAAGATATAGTATGCCAACTGCAGGAAGCAATAGGAAAATTGAATGGAGATTTTGTGAATAGCCTACTAGGTGATGTGGGATGGCTTAATATCTTCAAGCAGTCAAATGGGAAAATGAAATTTTTGCTGACTCATTAAATATGATTTCGTCATTCAGTTGGCGTAATTTTGGCTTTTATGATGTTGATTGTGGATGGGGGAAGCCTGTTTAGGCTAGTATTACTGATTTAGCTGAAATGGGTTTAATTGGAGGGTGTTTTCTGATGGATATGAGAAAAAGGGATGGTATTGAAGCACGGATTTGTTTGGTTGAAGAAGATGTGACTGCGCCA
>JAWDEX010178421.1:0-14545 GCA_035221805.1 Trichilia hirta | reverse complement strand
ATTCAAGATCAATATTTTTGGTAACCGTTTTTACGAAAGTTGTAGGGTGCCTAACACCTTCTCTACACTTAATCAACTCCCCGAACTTGGAATCTAAATTTTTTAGGTGATATATCCCACCATTATTTAGATAGATGGCGACTCTATTTTTTATTTTTCTTTACGTCAAATTTTAGACGACATCAACAAAGTGATTGTTAAATTTTTATAAAAAAAATATTTATTGGTATAGTGAGCTTGAGAAAATTATTACTGATAATAATAGTGATCTTAACAATTGATTGATAAGGTCAACATGTAAGTAGTTCAAGATATAATATTTGAATTTTTTTGTATATAGGCCCAAGATAAATGGAGCTATAGAATCTACAAATAAGAATATCAAGAAAGTATTAACTAAAATGATAATTAATTATAGGAAATAGTATGAAATACTTTCTTTTCCCTTACATGCATTTAGAACCTTTGTTAAAACATCAATGGGGGTAACTCTTTATTCTTTGATATATAAAATTGAAGTAGTACTTTTTATAGAGTTTGAGTTTCTATTATTAAGAATTCTAGTTGAAATAGATTTAAATGAGTTAGAATTGATATAAGAAAAGAGTTAATTGCTTAAATTTGCTACATGGCTACAACTTGTAATAGAAATGTTAGGCCAAGGAAATTTTAAGAGGGGGATGTGGTATTAAAGAAAATCTCCCAAATGTAAAAGATCTCAAAAAAAATTCACTCTTAATTATGAGGGACCTTACATTGTGAAATCTACCTTCTTTAGAAGTGTTGTAATTCTAACTCATTCAAATGGTATACAACTTTAATATCTAGTCAATTCAAATGCAATCAAAGAATATCATGTTTAAATTATGATATATTTTAGATTCGATCAAAAGACCATCTCAAATATTTTTTTAAATGTAGATAGATTTACTCCATGCTATCCAATTAAATAAAAGCTAATTAATAATTGCTTTTGCTCTTCATATAAATACCTATATAAACTATTATTAACTTGATCCCCTTTTAAGGGTACATAGGCAGCTTGGTAATAATCTAAGTTCAGTCAAAATCTCAGCAAACTCATCTCTCTTTTTTTTAATAGACTTTTTACCAAAAATATATAATTCAATCAAATATAATTACAAGAGATCAATCAAAAATTTAAATCCTATTTCCTCATTTATAAAAAAGTCTCTTAGCTATTGTCAAAAAATCTAAAATCTCTACCTATAAAATAAAGTCAATGGGCAGTAATTAACCTTTTTACATGTTGTGACATCCGTGGCCTTATATAAAATCTCATTAATTATGAAAATATGAAAGAAATTGCCATAGATCATCCATTTGATATATTCCCTTCCTATAGTTCTCTTTTAAGTTTTGGCTTACTCCTTAGAAAAAAAAATTCTAATATTTATAGTTTATGAAAAAATTTTAATTTTAATCATCTTCGTTGTGGCATAAGATACAATAAATTTTAATTTTATAATTTTTGTTATGTGGTATAAGATGCAATGAATTTTTTTAATCATCTTTATCATGTGGCATAAGACATAATAAATTTTAATTCTACTCATTTTTGTCGTATGGAATAAGACACGATAATTTTTAATTTCAATTATCTTTGTCATATGGCATAAAAAATAATGACTTTAATTCTCGTTATTCTCATCTTTTAGCATAAGCCATGATGAATTTTAATTTTAGTCATTGTCGTCATATGGTGTAAGACACAATAAATTTCAATGTCAATCATCATCGTCATGTGGCATAAAACATGACAAATTTAATTTCAGTCATTATCGTTGTATGATATAAGACATGACAAATTTAAATTGTAATCATCTTCTTCGTGTGATATAAGATATGATAAATTTTAATTTTAGTCATTTTTATCGTGTGGCATAGGACACGACTATTTTAAATTTTAATCATCTTCTTCGTGTGGTATAGGACATAAAAAATTTTAATTTCAATTATTTTTATCTTGTGGCATAAGACATGACAAGTTTTAATTCTTGTCATTCTCATTATATGACAAAACACGATAATTTTAAATTTCAATCATTTTTTTCGTATGACATAAGACACAATACTTTTTACTTTCAATCATCTTTGTCATGTGGTATAAGACATGATGAATATCAATCTTAATCATTATCGTCATGTGGCATAAGACACGAGAATTTTTAATTTTTGTCTTTTTTATTGTATGGTATAAGATACAATAATTTTTAATTTCAATCATCTTTGTTATATGGTATAAAATACGATAAATTTTAATTTTAATCATTCTCGTTATGTGACATAAGACACGATAAATTTTGATGTCATTCATTATCATATTGTGGCGTAAGACACGATAAAGTTTAATTTCATTCATCATTATTGTTTGATAAAAGACGTGATAAATTTTAATTTTAATCATCTTTGTCATACGTGTAACATAAAATACGATAATTTTTAATTTTTGTCATTATCGTCATGTGCCATAAGATATGATGATTTTTAATTTTAACCATCTTCTTTATGTGTCATAAAATACAACAAATTTTTATTTTAGTTATTATTCTTATGTGATATAAGACAATAAATTTTAATGTTAGTCATTATCGTCATGTGGTATAAGACAAAAATTTTTTATTTCAGTTATCATCATTATGTGGCATAAGATATAATGATTTTAAATTTTAATTATCTTTATCGTGTAGCATAAGACAACGAATTCTAATTTCAATCATATTCATCATATGATATAAGATATAATAACTTTCAATTGTTGTCATTTTTTTCATCTGACATAAGACACGATGATTTTTAATTTTAATCATTTTTCATGTGGTATAAGATATGATTAATTTCAATTTTCATCATCTTTATCGTGTGTTATAAAATACGACAATTTTCAATTCCTGTTATTCTTGTTGTATGGCATAAGATATGACGAATTTTAATTCTAATAATCTTTATTGTATGACATAAGATGCGACGATTTTTAATTTTAATCATCTTCGTCATATTGTATAAGACACAAAGAATTTTAATTCTAGTCATCTTTATCATGTGACATAAGATACAATAACTTTTAGTTTTCATCATTCTTAATGTGTGATATAGGATATGATAATTTTCAATTCCAATCATCTTTGCTGTATGTAGAAGATATAATGAATTTTAATTTCACTCATCTTCATCGTAGGATATAAGACAAGACAAATTTCAATCTTAGTTTTCCTTACACTATAAGGTATGATGAATTTTAATCTCAATATTTTTCATTTTAACAGAAAATAAAGAGGTGACAATTATTGATATATGCCCTAAGATCCAATTAAGGTTTTAGATATTTGAAATATTTATGTATCATAACATTATTGGTTTAATATAATATTTTATCATTACATATATGTGTGTTTTAACAAATGTAATAATATTCTTAGAATAAAAGGTTCAATTAGTTAAACAATATTCTTAAGCGTCCTTAGTCAAGTGTTATTATGTATAGGGCAATAATAATACATTAAGACTAGTATATATAATGATTAATGATAATATGAGATATAAAATTAATACATAAGTATAAGCTAGAGAACTAATGTACTGGACTGACCCATCATGAGAGTATTACACAAATTGTTATATAAGTGTCATAAGTAATTCTTATAGTAATAACAATATTTATGATCCTTTGACTTAAGATCATCATGGTTCCCAACATAATGAATGATATATTTTGATATTTTCAAATCTCATCTGTAACAGGATAGACTATAAAGAAAATAATTGGATATATCATAAATCATGTAGAGGGATATGTTTGATCAAGATAGGATTTTTCCCTCTTATATAACAGAAGTGATACCTTTGGGCCTTTTAATTAAGTATAAATACATGGCCATGCTTAAATAAATCAATACAGGGATATTGATCTCATTTGATTAGATAATTATACTCTTGATAACAAAGAATTATAAAGATTGAACTTTACGAGATTGACACATTCTATGTCTCGTGTTCAATTAGGTATCAAAGATAAAGAAATTAAAACTATATGGTAACATTAGTCACGGATTAAGGTGATGATGAATCATTCACATTCTCATCACTTAGGCAGTTATGATGTGTTGCTAGACACCGCTCATGACTTATAGTACTATGATTAAATTATAGTATTACTGCTAATATTTCGAGAACTTATTGGGTTACATATAAGATCAAAAATAATAGATGTATAAATTCATAAGATGATTTTATCAAGTTTGTAAACTTTTAATATAAATTGGGTATTATATTTGGATTGAGTCTATTAATTAAGATTAACTAAATATATTAGTTAAACTTAATTAAATAGATTTGGCTTTAAGTGTAAGTCCATGTCCAAATATAAACAATGGACTGTATTTGCTCATTAATGGGTTCATTAAACCCAAACTCAAGAAACCCTAATTTATATTATAAAAGGACACATTTTGATGCCTTATATAATTGTGTGCCTATGGTTATGTTTTTTGAAGAAAGCTTTTCTTTGAGAAAAAAATAAGAAACAAATATAAAAAAATTGAGAAAAGAATCTAGCACTCCGAAGTTTCATTGATTTTCGATCGTATGGATACCATAGAGATGCAGGTTTGAAGATCTGTGTTTTAGTTGTTTATCAAGTCAATCATCTAAAAAAGGTATGAATTCAAAACTCATAAAACATTAGGTTATTCCATGGATCCCTGGTTAGATTCAGAAAATTTTAAAATTTCGTTGTGCATGTATGTAATCCTATTTCCTATCAATAATGTCATAACTCAATTTTATCCTGCTAATAAATTATAAATTTTATCTATACCTTGTAAATAAATATTGATGTACTGAATTTGTAATAATGATATGTGGTTTGAATTTTAAACTATATGATAGTTTGTTTAACAAATTTATATCCTAACTCGAGTAGCCAAATCTTGATAGGGATATTTTTATTTATTATTTCTTAATTTCAAACTAATTCGATAAACTATTAGGATAATTCTATTAAATTTAACGATGATGTAGATATTTACTATTTTTTTCACTTTTATGCTTAATAGTCTAGTTACTCGTATAGATGTTACTATCATTTTACTTTTTTCTATATTATAAAAATATGTAATTATTTGTAGCATTATGTTGAGATAGAAAGAGTTTTAAACTACCAATAAAAAAATTATATTAGAGGGAATACCTATCTCTGACCTATAAAAGATGTTCGAGTCAGAGAAAGATGTCGGCTGTATCACAACTACTATATATATGTGTATTTATTATTTTTATTTTTTTATTACTTTGTGTAAACTATTTGTTAATAGTTTAGCTATCTATATAGGTGTTATTATTATTTTACCTTTTACTATATAACATATGTCATTATGTTTTTACTTGTAGTTAACTATTGTTTTATCTATTTTTTACTCTATAAATAGTATCATCGTTTTTATTTGCAATCAAGTTTAGAAATAGAAAAGATGTCTATTTAGAAAGAAGTCAAGTTTAATATTTGTATCTTTTGTGGGATTAGTCTAGAAAAATACAAAGAGTTTGTAAATAATGCGAGTAATTTGGGTTAAATTTAAGCTGAGAGAAAGATTCATTTAATCTATGGGAAAGGTAGCTCTGGATTAATGGGATATATGTTAACAGTAATACATTTAAGAGGTAGTTAAGTGTTTGTTCTTGTTCTTACACCTTTAATTATAGAAAATCTCATTAGAAAAAAATTAGAGAAAAACTAAAAGTGTCTTCCATGTAAGACCGTATTGTAAGAATAATTTGTAACTCTAATGCCATTATATACTTACCAGGTCATTTTAGTACCTTAGAAAAATATTTTCAAATTATTTCTTGGGCTTAATTGAATATTCACTAAAAACTCATTGATTTGTTAAATATTAATAATTTATTTAATGCATTGTTATCTTTTCTTAACTAATTATGGAATAATAATTTATCTTACATTTAACACGATAAATTTTAGTTTATAATTCAACTCTTAAATAGTAATGTAATACTTTGTATTTAAATTTAAGGATATTTTAGTTATTATATTCAGTCAAGCATCTTTTTATCATCTTTTAAAAATTTATATTTTGGTGATATTTATGATTAATTGAGATTATATTGATATATGTTAGGTGCTTTGAAGAGTTTTAGATGAAATTTGGGAAGTTTAGAAAAGATTTTCATGTGATATTATTTGAGTACTCGAGTTTTTAAGTTAAGTTTCTATTGATCAAGGAATCTAATTTATTTTTATGGAAAGAAAACATAAATATGATTGTATAGAAATAAGAATGAGTGAAACTGGAGTTAAAATAAGAGAGAAATTAGTAATTGAAGTAGACTGTGTACTTGAGTGATTGGTTTAGAGGTTTGAGTGAAACTTTTCTAAGGGATCTGAGTGAAATTTTTTCTAAATATTAATGTCTAATTAAAAGTATTGATACATTGCTTGGAATATATTGATATATTTGTGCGGGTGATGAAATTAGGAGACATGCACTGTGTAGATTTCATCCTTTTAGGTAGTCTATATTGATTAGGCCATATCTTGAGTTATACAACTCCGATTTAGATTATTTTTAATTCATTTGAAATCTAATTAAATTATCTAAAACTTTTGTGTTGATTATTCCCTCTAATTAGGTTGTTTACTAATTCAAAATAGCAAATTATAAAGACCTATCTAGAGATAGTATAAACGTGAGCAATCTTCAAATTTTAGAGCATAATTTTTGATAGAGACGTCCAAATCTAGCAATTCTTGAATTGTTGAAAGGTAAAAGGATCATCTATAACTTTTGTGTTTACAATTAGGTTTAAATCATTCATTATAAGGGTCATAATTGAGAACAAAAATTAACATCATAAAGAAAGTTGTTAAACAGTGTATGCTAATGTCCAAGACTTAAATGTGCTGATACCTTCCCCATAAGTATCAATACATAGGCTGAAAATTTAAAAATCAATAAAAGTATCAATATTAAAAATTACAGTATCGATACCTACATTCAAAAGTATCGATACCTTCCCCCAAAGTATCAATATTTAGACTAAAAACTAAAAAATTAGTAAATGTATCAATACTAAAAGCAATAGTATCGATACTTACAACCCAAAGTATCAATACATAGGCAAAAATATCGACACTTTAATAAATGTATTGATACATTTTGATAAAAATTATGTCTAAACTGAAGGAAAATCAAATGTATCGATACATGTGCCGAAAGAAACTAAGGAATTATCAAAAGTGTTGATACCTTATAAATAAAAGTATCGATACATTCAATGAAAACAAGTCCAGAGAGTTAGAAGTCAAAGGTCAAGTCAACAGCCTAAGAGATTGATATGAAGTGAAGCATGAAGTAAAAGTATCGATACTTTGAATTAAAGTATTGATACATTTTACCAAGTAAAGATTTTCGAAAAGTCTATCAAAGGTAAAAGTATTGATACATTCTACAAATGTATCGATACATTCTAAAGAACAAAATTTTAAATTATCATTTAATTGAAGTAAAAAACCAAAGGTATTGATACGCTGATGCTTTTAGGCAAATAAGACAATCTAACCAAAGAAATCAAAATTTTTAGCTTGTAAAAAGTCTATTTTACCCATATCTAGAATCTTCTTTCTTCTATAAGCTGACGAATATTTAAGTAGATGCATAAGGCTTCATAAAAGGTCAAATATAAGTAAGGATCCAGAATCTGCGTCTTCCTCATTTTCCTTCCATATTTATAGAACCTATTTTCTCTTAACTCTCTCTACCATATTACCATAACCTAACTTTCTCATTTTTCTACCGAATCAAGCAAATGAATAATGAAAACTCATCTACTCTTCCTAGTAAAAACTAATCTAACCTTAGATTTGGCATACACTCAATAATTTAAGAGAAATAAAGAGAAGAAGAAATAATGAAAAGTAGATTATTTCAAGGAATTATCAAGTTTTCTTTACAAAGATCTTCTCCAAGCTTTTGTGAGTAAGCATGTGGGTTTATTTGTTTTGCTCTACTTTCATGCATTAAAGTTAGAAAATAAATATGGGTTTTACTATTTATTTAAGGTTTATAATGATTTAAGCTTGAAATGGTTAAATAGAGTTAGAATACTTTGATTATATGTTAAAATGAGATGAATATATATATAGATAGTTAGGTAATAGTTATTGTTATTGGCCAAAATTAATTTAAGGGTGAATTTTTTTAGAGTGTTAGGTTTATTTGTTAATTTAAGTAGAGTTAATGAATATTTTTATAGAGTAATTGCCATAAAATTTCATTGGGTGAAAATTAGACAAATGAGTCAATAATTGTTATTAGAAAGTTTTAATTAGATAAAACTGAGAAGTGAGATAATACATTTGTTTCAAATAAAAATGTTTAAATTCATATATATGAGGGAGATGGATAGAGTTGTTAATGATGATGTTATTGATGTTATAATTGAAAATGTGTTGTATAGGCTTTAACATCACAAGACGCTATAATGAGTAAAGGCATAACAAGATTTTGAGATATAAAGAATTAAGGTAGTGTATATCCTCCTTATTAAGTGAGTGAATTATTTTTATTTTAAACCATTATTTCATTTTTTTAAAAATATTGATGATACATATATATGAGAGGCGATGGACTTGTTATTGTGGTGTAGACCAGGAGAAGGTCTCTTTGTTTGTGAACTTTATAAGATTATATTTATTTTGCCATGATGATTTTATTATTTCGATATTGATTTGTTTGAAAGGCCGAGGTTTGATTTTAATGTTTATACTATGATATTATAAGTAAGCATTGATGTTTATATATTACAATATTAGATATATTATTTTCATGTATGATAACTTTATATTGGTTTTAGCCGGAGAGCCATTGCTTTGGATTTGAATTGATATAGGATATGGGCTAAGGGGGCCTTGGCCATGAGGGCCTAAACTATAGCTACATAGTTAAATAGCCTAAGGACGGACCTATGAAAGGCTTTTTAGGTGAGTGAGTGTGTCAATAAAGCCAGTATAAAGGAGGTGATGACCTCATTTGTGAAGGAGTAGCTTGCTAGATGGAAATATAAAGGGTCATGTAAGAATTCACAAACTACTCTAGACTAACGTCAATGGTGGGCATAATTTATAAAATAAATATTTTGTGTATGTATTCTAGTATGAGTTTGTGTGAGTTTTCTAGTGTACAAAATTAAGAAAAGCTTAGTGAAGCTTTAAAGAAGTTCTAGGTTTCTATAAGCATCAATTGGAACTATTGGCTTCAAATTAGTGTGTGCAATATTTGGAGGGAAGTGAAACACCATTTGTAGCATTCCAAGCAAAGCCTAAAAGGTAAATTTGTTGCCTTAATTTATTAAAATATTTAATCATATAAAAAAATTAAATAAAGTGTGCATAACTTACCATTATATGACATGCATGATCTTAAGATTGTTACTTTTAAGTGTGCTACTTTTAATGTTACTAATTTGAGTATTTTTGATATTAGTGATGAATTGAAAACAAATTCTTTTCAAGAGGAATGAAATGAGACAAATTATGGCACAACTTTAAGAGATCTAATTCAAGTTCTAATTGGTTTGGTTACGAAAGCATGAGAAAAAAAATTCAAGGATGTACTCAATGAGGTGATTCAAGAAGTTTAAACTCAAACAAATTTATAGAGGCTTATTAAGCATAGTCCATGTTTTCAACAAAGGTTTATCAAAATAATTTAAGTTCTAGAAGAATCAGGCCAAAGTTAAACTTAATTTTAGCAAGTAAAATTGTTATATTTAGGAGTAATTTTAGGTCTAATTGTAAGGTTATTTAAAATTTCCAACTTTCTCTTTTTAATTTTTAGTGTGTACAGCCATTTAATTGGCTAATTGTTTTTTTTTCTATGTTAGGCAAGTAAAAGATATTATTGCTAGATTTTAGCCTTAATTATGATGGCTTGTAAAAGATATCATCAATCCATGGTAGTGGATATTTTTTCTTAATCGTCACCTTATTTAATTACTGATAATTAATGCATAGTCAAAGGGATTTATAACTTTTTTTCACAAATAACACCAGAGCACCCTATGAAGACACACTAAGGGGGTATAAAACCCTAATCTAACAAGTCTTATAACTATGCTTTTAGCTCTTTGAGTTCTGCTGGGGCTATCCTATACAAAAAAATAGATATATGAATGGGTATATGAAATTACATCAATATAAAACTCAATCTCCCTATCAAGAGGCAACCCAAGTAACTCCTTTGCGAATACATCTAGATAATCTTTGACTACTAAGACTTTATGCACACTCGATTTACTAGTCTTGGCTTCTCTTATATAAGCCAACTATCCAATACTTTTCTTCCTCAATAGTCTAGAAGCATGTAGAGTGGATATTAAATTATGCAGGACTTTACTCCTATTCTCTTGATATATCCTGGCTGGCTCATTTGGAGTTTAGAGCGTAATGATTTTCTGTCTAGAATCCATTATTGCATGGTATTTAGACAGCCAGTCCATTCTTAAAATAATATCAAAGCCCAAAATCTTCAATAGTATTAAATTAGCATAATACTTATACCCTACTATATTTATAATACAGCCTTTCAAAATCTTGGACACTAGAATTAGGTCCTTTACAAGAGTCGACACGACTAGAGATGCACCTAGAGATTTCTTACTCCTATTTAAATGAGAGATAAAATAGGGGGATACAAAGAAATAAGTTGTTCCTAAATTAAATAACACCTTAACACGCTGTGAATTAACCAAAAGAGTACCTATAATCACTGTATTAGATGTCTAGGCATCTTTAGGTAATGTAAAAACTCAAGCATATCTTCCTCCATTTAAAGTCTGTTCCCTACCACTCCCTATCTGTCCTCTATCAAAATGTCTCTACTGTGACTCTGCTCTACCTCAACTAGACTAATTTTAGGCTGGGAATAGTGTAACTCATCTTAAAAAATACTGATCGGGTGGCACGAGAAAATTCTTCCTTAAGTGACCCAGTCGGCCACATTTATAGCATACCTTAGATCCCTACTTACATATACCTTTATGTGCGTGTCCACACTTTTGGCATAATAAAGTTATCGACATTGATTATACCATAGAAGATGAAGAAACTACTTCAAAGGTGGCACCTAGTGTTGATCGGTGATCAAAATCTCTAAATATGGAACTTTTATCCCATAGAATAGTAGGTAGAGGGCCAGACACTTGCTGTTGTCTACTGTGTCCTCCCTATTATGGCCTATTAAAATCCTCTATTTGAGCTTTCTTATAAGACCTCTTTTCTATTTGTCTCTCCTAAACTCGCAACTTAAGTCACAGTATTGCATCTATGGCTCAAACATAGATGATGGTCTCTGTAAGTAGTATTGATCTAAATAGATAATCTCGAAGTCCATTGACAAATTTCTTAACTTTCATCTCTTCTGTGCTCACTAAATATGGGGCAAACCTGGCCAGCTAAGTGAACTGAATATCATACTCTTAAACTGTCATCTGCTTAATTTAGACCAACTGCTCAAACTTCTATGCTTCTAATACTATAAAAAAGAAATTGAGTTAAGAATGCTGTACTAAATTTAGCCCACGCTAACGTAAGAGCATCTACACTCCTACTCCGTTTAAAAGGTGTATATCATAAATATGTAATGTCTCGAAGTTAAAAATTGACTAACTCTACCACTTGGATCGATAAACATCCCAATGTTGCACATATATGATGTGACTCCTCTATAAATCCAAAAAAATTAGGGGATGCCTCTATCTCAATAAATATAGGTAGCTACAGCTTCATAAACTCCTGCAGTGAGATCACCAACTCTTGCCTTCTTATAAGTTGTGTAGGCAATGAAAGAGCCTGTTGATATATTATAAAAGGTCTAGCCTGTTAGAAATACGGATCAAATATAGGTACTGAGGGTATGGCCTAGTGAGCTAGAATAGTGGTAGTTAGGGGTAAGGCTAGCTAAGAGGGTCCTGCGACTCTTATTACTGGGCTGCGCTATTACTGCTGAGTAGTAAGGAGCTCTACTAATATGTCTACTAAATGTTGTAACTACTGTATCCCTGCAACTATGACATATTTAACCTGTACAACTACTCTATCCCTATTATCTCTGTCATCCTTATCTTGGACAAACTCAGCTCTCTCCTCTCTAATTGCCTCTGTAGGAGTTTTGACAAACCTTTGATCTAGTTCTACCTTATACGGTACATCATTTTGCCTTAATCTATGGTGAGATGACACATTATCTATATGGACAAAGAATATGATTAAAAATTACATTTGGTATTTACTCTATAATGGACAATTAGAGACACAACTCGAGGAGTAATAACATCGAGGAGACAACTTTCTATATGTAAGTATTCTCAGGCATACTACACATAGGACAGACATACTATCCCACTGTAGTCATTAACCTTAAGATCATACCCTGATACAAACTTTGTAATATCCCCAAAATCTGGTGATGTTACTAGCAAATGATAGATCTCACTATCATCTTAAGCATGTCTAACCAATCTAGCATACCTGAATTCATCATGACATGTATCTAATAATAATAGATACAAATGAAATATGCTCATTTAGATCATTAACCTTTAGATCATGTTCTGATACGAATTTTGTAATATCCCCAAAATCTGGTGATGTTACCAGCAAATGATAGATCCTACTATCATCCTAAGCCCGTCTAACTTATCTAACATACCTGAATTCATCATGACATGTATCTAATAATAATAGATACAAATGAAATATACTCGAGGTGAATTGCACACTCATGTGTGTGTGTGTGTGTATATATATATATATGTATGTATGTATGTATGTATGTATCTACATAGATACATACATACATATATATAATTTATTTCCTTTTTAATTATTTGACTAAATTAAATAATTAATTCTAGCCATTCATTCATTTTGAAATGGATGAATAACATTAAAGAAAAATATGATACATGGCAAAATCATATTATGCCACTTGTCATGTAAAGATTTAAAATAATTAAATAACACTTATTTAATTATTAATAAATAAATAACTTTATTTATTAATCTTATTATATCTTGATATATAAATTTTTTAAGTCTCTATATATTAAATCATATTTATGATATATAAATTATTGAAATATTTCTTAAATATATAGGTGCTAGCGCATTATTATCGAGAAATTCATTCTTTACATTAAAGAATTAAAATATTATCCGATTAATTATTGAATCATATTTTATTTTTGTCATTACAAAAATGTTACAATCATTGTTAGCATCAATTGGCTTATGTTTGTAACCCCTTGGGTTCATCATGAGCTAGATATTAGTTTATATGAATATTTCATATTACTTCGATGTAACACATTATAATTAATGTTCTCAATAATCATCAATTATCTTTAGCAAGATATCATGACCCCTAAATATAATAAATAAAAATTCTAAATTAACCTATATAGTCATACTTTTATATAGTAAAATTCCTCTACTGTTAACTCTTGATTGAGTGCGGGCTATAGAATCATCAAATTCCTAACTCAATTATAAGATTAAAAACTCAAATTATATATAGGATCCATTTGTTCGCAAAACTCATTTTTAAACTTGCGTAGTTTAATCAGAGATTTAATTCCTTTGTATGACATCTCTACCTAGTATCTCAAGCTCAATTTATCTAGGCCAGCAGATTTCATCTTGATCGTTACCTTTACTTATATAATAAGAATCACTAAGTTTCTTTCACCAAGCATGGCTAGTCTAATGCAATGTACACAAGTGAATAATATACTTCAATACAAGGGGCAACCATGATATCTTAAGTCAAAAGACTAGTAGTATACTAGCACAGCTCTATGACGTATCATTGGCTGTGGATAATCACTCATATAATTTTTTATATTTGGTCACATTTAGTAATACGTTAACAAATGTAATACCTATATTTATACTCTTATGATATAAGACTCATCACCCAACTGTTAGTATCAAATACTAATCAATAGCAGTAATAAAATATGCCAATTATGCAATATCATTTTCTTTTATGACATCACCTTAACTGAAAACTTATTTGAATGTATTTAAATCATAAATTTTATGCTCATATCCATAACTAACTGTAGATATAATCTTGACACATAATATGTAATAGGATCTTCTTTTGCATTAATAATCAAATTATAAAGAAAATTGACAACTAAATAAATGCAAAAATGATATAAATAAAATGCCATTTTATTAATTATAAATAAATTTACAATCAATTACAAATATATATATATACAAATGAGTGATATCCCTGATAAATATGACACAATTGATTCTAAAACATATTTTTAATAATATTTAGGTTATCATGTCATAAACAATGCTCGAATTGAAAATGTATTAAGGGAATTATGACTCTCTATGTTAAATATATAAAATTATAGCTTGATTTTCGAAATAGCTCACTTGTAGTAGTATCATTTTCTATAAATTTTAACAAAGAAAAGAAGTTTATGATGA
>JAWDEX010178391.1:0-14554 GCA_035221805.1 Trichilia hirta | reverse complement strand
GCAAAACAAACAAATGATTATTAATATAATTTCTAATAGTTAAAGAAAATGATTACATTTTTATAGTAAATAAAAAAATAAAATAATAGTAACATCTATATAGACTAGCTTAGCAAAACTCAAAAAGAAAATAGTAAACACCTATATTATTGGCAAGCTTATTAAAATTATCGTAATGGTTAGTTTGAAAAAATAGACACATTGCTATCAAAATTTGACGCCTTAAATTAAGAAATAAACTTATTAAATGATTTTGACAGAAAGATTTGAAAATTAAACCTCATGTCATTATTACAAATTTGGCACCTCGAACATGAATAAAATTTGCAGAGGATAAAATTGGGTTATGATAATGACCAAACATCCAAGCAACCATATTATAATGATAATTTCAAAATTAACCATTAATTGCTACATTTATGATCATTAATCATAATTAATAATCAAACAAGCATAAATCATTAAAATTGCAACATTTTCAATCATGATTCAATATGGCTAAAATTTATTGGAGTTCATGGATAATTAGTATCATCTCATCTCATGAAAACACATGCATTCAAGCCGTTAATATAACAAAACACAACATTTGTGTTGAACATACATGTTCTTCGTGTTTCATCATCCTTTCATCATATGAAATCATGCTCTTGTGGTATCAAAATCATCATATAACTTCACTAATCTCATTAGCATATTAAGATAATGAACTATTCGTCATTATCTTCTTTAAAATTATAAAATTTTTCATAAACCCTAAAATCTCTAATTTACACCCAAACTTCAATCTTCCAAATTTAATAATTCCAACAATAAATCAAGCATATTATCAATATTATGATATGCTTTGATACTGTTTGAAAGTGTTAATGAGGTGATTACTTGACATTTAGGGTTTATGGGATTAAAACGTGCAAATGATTATTTCCACAAAAATAACTATTTAAGTGTAAAATTAAGCTAACAATTAACTTAGAGATGAATAGTTAAATCTTGAAAATAAAAAATGTCCGAGAAAAATTAACCCCTTGTGTTACTTCCTTACTTGTTGTGTGATGTATAGAGAGAGATATGAGAGCTTTTAATTAATTGTGATAATTATGAATTAACTGGCTAATTAATGAAAAATGACCCCTTTATATATATTTCTCTTAATTACTAAGATGCCATTGATAATATGGTTAAAGACACATATGTATAAAGCTTTCTAAACAAGCTTTGTAATAGTAACAAAAGAAATGGCCATTTTGCCATTATTTAGCATTTTAATGCAAAATGGTTCTTAAACTAGTCAAACCAACTTTGACCATATTTATTTTAATTTTATTTTTATATTTAAATATTAATCAAATATTATAACTTATTTTAAGTCATATTCGGATTAATTTATAAAACTTTCAGGTTTATTAAACTATTTAACTTGTAAATCGTTTATATTTTTCAATTAAATATTGTCTTTAAGAGTGCTAACTTTCTTGCAAATAATATTAAATCACTCTTATAGTAAGAAAGAATATAAATTATTAGTTGTGACCTTTTGTGTTTACTGTAGTATTAGTCGTGAGCCAAAATTGATCTCATCGAATTCATTCCTAATAATTCAGGTACTTAATGACTATATTTAACAACTAGTAATATACTATAATACCTAAATCACAATAAAAAAATTTTCATTAAATTTTTTATGATTAATTATACATTTCATGTGAATAATTTTCTTCTATTCATTTAATTCCAACTAAGTTAGGACTCACGGACATCAAAAATTATAAACTCAGTTAGTTAATACAAGTTGAACTTATTATTTTGAGCCCTTCGTATGACTTTTTGAACTTTAACTAGAGAATTTAGTTTGAATCGTTTACTAATATCTGGTTGAGAACTCAAATCTGAACTGAGTTAATGAAATCTCAAAATTCTATATATTGAGTTAACGAAATCTACCTCATAATCACTCGCATAAATAACACATGATCAAATTGACTTATGTGTACGAGATGTGATTAGTCTTGTAGTTATACATCATATGAATTATGTGTATTTATACTGATAAACAACTATAACGTTTTAGGTTTAAAGAGTAGTTAACACACTAATACAATCATATGATAAATCATTAACAATATATTTCGTGTGATTTATCGTAACTTTGATCATATTTAAAAAATAATTTTTTAATTGTTATTTCATACTAATATTTTGATGATATGACTATTTTATCGCTTGTATTAATATCATCTTATAATATTCATAAAAAATATTCAGTATATCTACTGTACGATATCGATGCCCAGTTAATATTACTTTTATAGAAACACTTTAAATAATCAAATTATTAAGATAATTCATATGTAAATTCAATTATTAGTATGATTATAAAGAAAAAATGGTATACATATATAAATAAAAAATATTTTCTTTTATTAATAATTATGTATTATATATATACAATAATATAAAATGTTCAAAATTGAGAATACAAATAATTTTAAAGTATACAATACCAACAATCTCTACCTAAATCTTTATCTTGTCTCTTTTTATATAATAAAAAATTGATTTGCCAATGGAAATAAAAATATAAATGTAATTTTTTCAATGAAGAATTTTATAAAAATATCTTATTGTTTTCATATTATATTTATATTTCCACCAAGCAGCGTTGTATATACTACTGACGTTCAATGTCCCCTTCGCTTTCTATGTAAAATTGGAAGTAAAAACAACTCTGTCCTCACTAAAATAGAAATAGATGATTGATTTTTAACGCTAACAAGGATATCTCCAAATTTTCCTACTTCTTGGACTAATCGCAAATCTTCCGATTTTTAGTACTAAAAATTGGACAATGTGGAAGACAACAGTCCCAACTAAATTATTTAATCAATTATTTTAACAACCATCAACAAGAAAAAGGTCTTATATATTATCCCCAATGCTCAGTCTTAGATGCCACATATGCACGCCCAATTCTTAGTCGATGCTCACAATCCCCCCTTTATTGTGTTCTCCGCTAACTCTTTATATTTTCCCTTACTCCCCACATTATATTTTCCCATTTGATTAATACAAATCATAGTCTAAAAATTTCAACTATCTCCCTTCTACTTCAATGGGTTCTCCTCCCTCTTTGTCACGGTCAACATCGGCACCCTCACTGCAATTCAACCCTTCCGGCCATCGAGTTTATGCCTCGTTTTGTCTGAGAGAGCCAGGGCCGAGATCAAACATTTCCAATTGGATAGAGTGTTATAATCCATCTAACAACACATGGAGTCACGTTAGCTATATTCCTGATCTTTTTGAGAACCATATTTTGAAGGGTTTTTCTATGGTTTCGCTAGGTGATTCAATTTACATAATCGGCGGACGCTTGTGCCACAAGGAAAAAGCTTATGACTCTGATGAATCAGACGATTTTTTAGACGTTTACGACGAAGTTTTATCCTCGGTGCTACGTTACAATGTTCAGTCTAATGAATGGAGCAAATGTACTCCCTTAATTGTACCCAGGTATGATTTTGCATGCGCAGTATGCAATAACCAAATTTACGTAGCTGGAGGAAAGTCTAATTTGTTTACTGCTAAGGGAATTTCATCTACTGAAGTATACGATCCTACTCTTAATGCATGGACTCCTTTGCCTAACATGAGTACATTAAGGTACAAATGCGTTGGGGTAATATGGCAAGGAAAAATCCATGTGGTCGGCGGGTTTGCCGAGAGAGCTGACTCGGACAGTTCAGTCCAGTTTATGGAGCGTAGCTCGGCTGAGGTGTTCGACATGCAAGCGGCAAAATGGGAACTTGTTGCAAGGATGTGGCAATTAGATGTCCCACCTAATCAAATTGTAGAGGTGGATAATAGGTTATTTAGCTCTGGCGATTGCTTAAATGCATGGAAAGGTCACATTGAAGCCTACGACGGAAAGCTCAGTATGTGGGATGAAGTTGATGGATCTTGCCTTCGAACTCTCAATTCACCAAGTTCTAATAATGAAGATTGGCCACCAATCCAACGGTTATATTTAACTATGGCACCAATTGGGACCCACTTATATTTCTTGGCAGGATATCGGATGGCTGGGGAGAATTCAAGAACAATGTCCATGGTTCATATATTTGACACAGCAGTCACGAGTGATGCATGGAGAAGCTTTGAGCCAATGATAGAGGAAGGAGAGAAAGAGCTTTGTAGCCATTGTTGTGTAGTCCAACTCTCATCATCATGAGCAATGACAAACGACATCGTACCGAGCTAGTTAATTAGTATAATCTATATGTAGTTCAAAATATGGGGTATAAGGGTTTGCTAGTTCAATTATAACTTATAAAAAACAATAATAGCTGTCTTCGTTTAATGCTCAATTAGTCAGCACTATTAGCCCACTAGCAAACCCAATGATTTCGTGTACCTCGGCACCAAATAAAGCAAAATATTATCCATTAAGCTATTTCAATTTAGAGTATATTTATAACTATTACTAGTGGGTAATTTGACATTACTAATTTAATATTATAATAATTTTGGAGTTTGACACCCAAATATAAAGCGGGATCTAATCGAATAAATATTGAGAGAAAATGTCACATTATCATAATTAAAGAACATTTTAAAAAAATTTTACAATGTCAGGACTCAAAATCACCTCCAAATTAAGAATTGGGCTTTCCAATCACTTCTGTTACGTTGATTGATCTTACATTGGTTAATTAACTAAAAATATGGGGATTTTTTTTTTTTTTTTTTATTGAAAGGTGTATGCCTAGTAATAAAGATTTGTGGAAATAGAATGAACGTTGTGGCCCAAAACACGGATTACCACACAAATTGCATGGAAATGAACCACAAGGTTTAATAAATTGGGGAAAGGTCACTAGAGAATCTCAAGTATTTCAAAGCCGATGCGATGATGTTTGTCCAAATTTAGAAAGGAGCAAAACGACCACACCATAGATGATTATGTCTTGTTTGGCTATTTCAATCTTACCATTAATTTCTATATTATTTATGTCTATCCATGCATCAATATTTACATGGACTTAATCTCTCTAGTAAGCTAAAATATTTGCTATGAGTTAGATAATAGTAACCAAGATTATGATGAAATACTAAACCAATAGGTATTCTTATTCAAAAAATGATTTTGTTCGTTATTTAAGCCTATCAAACACCCTTGTTTACTATGATGGAGATTTCCATTTCGCTCAACCTTTTACCGTAAGAGAGTATCGGGTATATTTTTAAAAAATGAATGTCGATATATTAGAATAAAATACAGTGGAGAAGTCATTTACCATTTTTTTAATTAGATTTGTACTAATCAATATTCAAAATTGTATATTAATTGGGAATTTATTTTATCCCCTCATTATGAGTTGTTAAGTTTCTTGCTCCTAAATGAAATTGTGGCCAACTAAACATGCATACTCTTGGAATGAACGTGAAATATATTTATTTAAATAAGAACTCGTGTAACAAGATGGATTTGGAATAAATTAAACTCTTCTTAGTTTAGATAAATTCAGAAAAAATGAACTAAAACAAGATTTTAAGAGAAAAAACTTACTTTATATTATTTAATGGAGGTTTAAAAATTTTGTAGAATAAGAGATTTTAATAGAAGAGAGTTTAATTTCAAGTAAAATACCATCTTAACTGTGAATTAGTTTTAATGAGTTGGATTTTGTGTTTTGTCACATTACAATCCACAATTTAAGTCCTAAACAATAGTTTGAATCTCTGTATTATATATAATCTAACAGAGAAACAATATCATTCGACACACAATTAAACTTCAACAATTTTCATAATATCATGAGAGACTAGAGAGATGGAGAGAGAGGGAAAAAGAGGGAGAGGGAGAGAAGTTTTTTTCCAACTCTCATTTAATTATTTTTTGGGTATGAAATGCAAAGTCAACAATATTATTAAATTAAATTTATAAAATACAATAAAATAATAATTATTTAATTAAGTCAATGGTTACCATTTTTAAAGTAAGTACGTCCTCCATAAATATTTTATCAAAGAGAAGAGATTATGTAGTTTAAATTTTGGTTATTTTAGAAAATACCCATCATGCACGGGAGGTCTCTAGTCCTCTTCTCCATCAATTTTAGAAAAAACAGGAGCCCAAGATGGTCCACATTAATCACTTGGGTTGAGCATAATTGGGTCACTTCAATATAACAGCCGTTGGACTGCAAGCCTGCAACCCAATTCCATCTTCTCCATCAATTGGTCAAATTTGTCACGCTCTTTTACCTACATCAAAACAAGCGAAAGGGATAACACCAAAAATTCGAGCAAACACAACAACAAAAAGTAAAAGCAAAACCAAGTAAAAGATCCTTTCAGATGAGCCGTAACGATGAGCTCAGCCAAGGGCTCAAGCTATTAAGGAAACAAATCAAAAACAAATCAATCACAAGAAGAGAAAATTGAGAAAATCATTCAGCCAGCAAAAATCAATCACAGATGGTTAAAAATCAAGGAGCAATCACATGAAAGACGAGAACAAAAGATTCAGCCAGCATCAAAGCAACTAGAAAATTGAATCATCATCTATAGTTCTGGAAACACATAATCATTAAGGAATCATTAAAGAATGTCAACATAGAATTAAAATCATCAAAGAGCATAATTTCAACCTTCATTTTATGCACTCAAAATCATCCTTAATCTTTGCTTTTCCATGCATGTAAATTGATTATAGTTTGGCCGTTACGAATGGAAATTTATCCTTGAATTCTTGTGTATAAGTTTCTTTAGTCAGAGATTGTAATTTATCCAAGCTTCTCAAAAATTATTCAAGCTTGCCGAATCGAAATCAAAATCAAAATCCATTCGTGGTGTCTGAGCTTCAGGTTTGAGAGTCGTGTTTAGTTTTACACCTAAACATGGCTATGAAACTTTTGCTGAGCTTGAAAATTAGAGTTAGAGCGTAACCACAGTCAATAAATGCCACAAACCAACAAATATTACAAACCACCGCGTGCTACTTTTTTGCAGAGACTCCGGCCACTTTTGGTGTTGGTTCACTGCCATCGATTGCGCGATATTGCAGTCCCACACATTGGCCTCCGAATAACTATTGCACCACCAATTTTTTGCTGCTCAAACCAGTAAAACACTGATCTCTCTGCGTTGTAGAAATACTTTGCCATGTACCAATAACGAGCCGCTAAATACAGTGAAGAAAAATGAAAGGCTCAAATAGTTGCAATGAGCTTATACTCAAGATTCAACTCTTTCATCAATGCTCTAGTTTTATTTCAATTAAGCTTGAAACTAAAAATTACCTCCTATAGATTTCACAGATCATGTTGTTAGTTTGAAATCTTGGGTATTCTTCATTATCTCACTAACTCGAAGAAGCTAGGCGAAGAAATTGAAGATAGCAACAACGAATTGATTCCAAAATCCGCGATCATTTTGTGAGTTCAAAATCTGGGTATTTTTCATCACCTTGGCAACTCTGAGAAGCCAGATGAAGAAATTAAAGATAGTAACAATGAATTGATTGTAAATCAGCAATACCAAACTTGGTTCAATAATGGACCAGTCAATTCATGGCTTCTTGGAACCATGAAACAAGTTCTCAGCCTCATTTTTAAAACGGAAACTGCAACTGCCTATGATATTTGCTGAGGCTAAATATAGGTCCATGGCTTTTGCTACTGTCAACATAACTTGGTTCACTTTTTTTCTTCGCGGCATTGTTGTTCCCTTGTATCGCCCTCCAAAACTATTCTGTGACAACATAGTATACTTCACATATCTGTCAATCCAATATTTCGTGCTAGAATTAAGGATGTTGAAATTGACTCTCACTTTGTGCAGGAAAAGATAGCAATATGGCCCATCATTACTAGATTTGTTTTCCCCTACTGTTAACCAGCGGATACTTTTATAAAGCCTTTACAAAAGGACGCCTTTGTATTTTTTTAAGGACCAAGTTTGGTGTTCAGTGTTCATTCAAGCTCTCATGCCAGCTTGAGCGGGCATATTAAGAAAACAAATCAATCATAAGAAGAAAAAATTGAGGAAATCATTCAGTCAACAAAAATCAATCACCGAAGATCAACAATTATCAAGGAGATATCATATCAAAGATAAGAAAAGATTCAGCCAGCATCAAAGCAACTAGAAAATTGAATCATCATCTATAATTCTGAAAACACATAATCATCAAAGAATTATTAAGGAAGGTCAACAGAGAATTACAATCATCAATCATCATTTTAGCCTTCAGTTTATGCCCCCAAAATCATCCTTAATCTTTGCTTTTCCACGCATGTAAATTAATTATATTTTTTCCATGATAAATGGGAACTTATCCGTGAATTCTCGAATATAAGTTCCTTTAGTCAGTGATTGCAATTTATCCAAGGTTCTTAAAAATTATCTAAACTCCAAAATCCAAATCAAAATCCTTTCACGAGCCATCATGCACCAACACGGTCCCTGACTCTGACCCCACGACGATCCTAACACAGAAAACTCAGGCCTAGTCATTAGTCAATTTCTGACTTTCTTCACCTGAGCAAGCAATCGGACGTGAGACTTTGCATGCATGCGTGGGGTGTTCCCCTCTTCTTTTAATACCCCTCGTGTCTGACTTTAACTCAGCAATTACCAAGAAGTAATTAACAGCTATGATTCAATTGAGTCGAAGAGATGATCTTGATCGTTGGATTAGAGACGTTCTCGAGAGTCACATGTGTGTATATTTTGTACGAAGCTAGAAAAGCTAACAAGCGAAGTTGATATGGTGGGTTGGGGTAACTTGACGCAAATGAATCTCTTAAGACCCTTAATTTTAAAATTGATCAGATTCAAAACACTTGGACATATTTAACTAAAAATATTTATTTGGAAATATTTTACCTTCAAAGCTCACAAAATGCTCGCTCTCACTCAAAAAACACTCTTTCTCATTTTCAAAATCACCTGCATAAACTTTTCAACAAAATCACTCTCGAACTCATTTTCGGCATAATAATGATAAGGACAACGGCACAATCCCTATTATTCGAATCCTAAAATTGTGAGTTATGAATGAATTTTTAATTCCTCCTTTTTACCAGAATTCGATTTTAGAATGAAATTAACATGTGATATGTGTTGTGGATTGGTTGAAATGTAAAAAAATAAGAGTGTGTGTAATAGGACTTCTTTTGTCCAAAAATGGTTCGCCAGATATGAATAACACTCTTGAAATTGATTGCTTTCAATTCCAAGAGTGACAATTTCGCTTAAGGCCTATTATTGAGAGTGGTTTTTGAACTATTCCTGAGAGTTTAGATCTCAGTTTTAAAAGTAAATTCTAGAATATAGAATAGAACTATTTTTTATAATAGCAAATGTTGAATCCAAATGTGAAAATAAACTAATTTTGAGAGTGATTTTTAGACTATTTTTAAGAGTTTATATCCCAATTTTGATAGTAAATTCAAGAGTGTAGAATAAAATTATTTTTAAAAATAGCAAATATTAAATTTGATTATAAAAATGAACTAATTTTAAGAGTGAGATTTATACAGTTTTCGAGTGACAAATACATTAATTTTTAGAATATTGATTAAAGCACATTTTGAGAGTGAAAAGTATATTAATTTTGAGAGTTTTGAATATTTCAGGCATTTTATTTTTTTAGTATAAACTGATTAATTTTCGAAATTTAGATTTAAAATAAAATTGTATAGAATATTGTATACTATGTATATCATAAAATCAAAATAAATTGTACATATAGTAGAGTAAGTTTTGAATTTTCAAGAATTAGTATTTTTTCTTATTATTTTAGGTATAGATTGTGAATGATATAGAAGTGAATTGGGGATGATTAGATATATTGTGGATCATTAGAAAAATTATATAATATGAAATGTGTCAATATAGAAGTACAAACTATATCATTTGCAAATTTATAGATGGATAATCCTAGGCTCAAGCCATTGAACCACTTTCTCGTGATAGTTAAATCATTATGTTCTGTAAAGATATTAGATAAGATACGACACAAACTAATAGGAAGACATCTTATACTTTTTAAGTAGACACATTTAGGACACTTTCTATATGTGGAATATGTTTTAGTGGCAATCTAACTTATCACTTACTATTCTATAAGGTGGTCACAGATTGCACCAATAAGAAAAAGATATGGTTTGCAATGGGTGGCATCTACATCAAGTTCTCTAGAGATGAGTTTTACTTTGTCACAAGTTTGACATATAGACATTATCTGATTTTTGAGATGAGTAATAATGGACTACTAAATTAGTATTTCAATGGTTGCATTGTATTTAGTATGCTAAAATTAGACAGTCTTTTTGAGCTTCAAACTTATTGCTCCATGAGATGGTCACAGTCATAATCTAATTTTATTTTATTAATAAGTTATAAATTTTATTGACGCTTTGTAAACAAATTTTAAGGTGCTAACAATGATATATGATTTAAATTTCAAACTATTTGATGTTTGTTAGATAAATTTATATCCTAACTCGAGGCATTGAATCTTGATAGGAATATATCTATTTACTATTACTTAATTTTAAAATAATTTGACAAATTATTAAGCTAATTTCGCCAAATTCAACAATAATATAAATGTTTACTTTTATATTTAACAGCCAAGTTACAAATAGAGATGTTACTATTATTCTATCTTTTTCTATATTATAAAAATATGTATTTATTTATAGTGTTAAGCTGAAATAAAAAAATCTTAAACCATCGATAAAAAAAATTATATTAATAATTAATTATTTATTTTTTGCATGATAATTTTATTACTTCTAGTTAAGTGAAAGATAATAATAATCTATGAGATTTTAATTTGTTATTTTAATTTTTTAAAAATAATTAAGCTTTTATTCCTTTCTTTTACTTTTAAAAACAGATGAAATTCTCTCAAAATTACATGAACGATTTTCTTCTCTTTCTGTAATTAGTTTGCTAAAAATTTACAAGATTAGTACGATAATATTTAGGGTACTTATAAATAATAGCATCTCTTAAGATATAAAATAGTTAATCAAAGCAAAAATTTGGTTAAGTGGATAATCTCTTAATACTTTTTTTTTTTTTTCATATGTCTAGTTTAGGTAAGAGTTTTTACTCTAAAAAACTGACAAGAAAAAAAGATTGCATGTTTATTATAGATGTGTAAGATAAAATTATAATAAGTAATGTCACTCTTCGAGAATGATTTTTAATAATTGGGAGGATAAAATTTAATTTATTAAAAATAAATTGAGTAAAGAGTCTTTAAATCAAATTTAATTGATTCTTGAGATGCATTCTTGTGAATTAGTACAATGTGAGCTCATAAAATTATAAAAATTATTCTAAAATAAGTATTAGGACTACAGTGTTAGAAATCTAATTGTAAATAATTATATTTGCCAATTTCTAAAAAAATTAGAGAAAAAGCCTATTTCTAACCCATAAAAGATGTCCTAGTTATTTTTGAAAGCGAAACCAAAGAAAGATGTGAGTTATATCGAAGTTACTATATATACGTATGTTTACCGTTGTTGTTTTTATTACTTAATTTAAATTATTTGTTGATAGTTAAGCTACCTATATAAATATCATTATTGTTTTACCTTTTACTATATAAATATCTATCATTATGTTTCTACTTATAACTTACTATTATTTTACCTATTTTCTACTCTATAAATAGCATTCTTATCTTTTATTTATAGAATCAAGTCTAGAAATAAAAAAGATGTCAGTTCGTTGATTCAAAAATTTGAGTATTTTGTGAAATTAGTTTAAAAAAATATAAAGAGTTTGTAAATAATACTAGTAATCTGTGTCAAGTAAAAGCTGAAAGAAAAATTTATTTAATTTATAGTAGAAGTAACCTTAAATTAATAGGATGTATGTTAATAGTAGTACATTTAGGAGAAAATCAAGTACTTGGTATTATTCTTACCCCTTTAATTAAGAAAATCATTGAAAAAATAATTGGAGTGAAACTAAAGGTGTCTTTTATATATAAGCATATTACAAGAATAATTTATAATTCTAACACTTTTATATGCTTACTAGGTGGTTTTGATACCTTAAAAGAATTTTATCAAGTTACTTCTTGAACTCAACTAAATATTTACTAAAAATCTATTAATTTGTTAAATATTGATAATTTTTTTGATGCATTATTATCTTTTTTTAATCATGCTGTGAAAGAATAATTTATTTCATACTTAACACAATAGATCTTAGCTTATGCTTCAAATCTTGAGCAGTTGATTGATAAATTATGAGCTTTTATTTGTGAACCTGATTTGTGGATAGTTAAGATAAATTAGTCAGTGAAAAGTAATAAAAAGTAAAAATTAGATCTAACACTCCATCTATAACTTTCTTTCTCATATTTTGAATAATAGTATATTTTTTTTCTATTTAATTTATTCTAGTTTTTTTCTAGTAAATATTATTTTAGGTGATATCTTTTATACTTTATCTCTCTATATTTAAACATTAAGAATAATGTCTTAAATTAGTGAAAGAAAAGATAGTTGATGTTCAATAATATTAGAATTATAAATATTATTGTATATTTTTATATGTATAAGTAAGTTTTATTATGTTGTAAAAAAAAAGATTCAATTGTAAGTGTTCGATTTCTATATGGATGACTAAGTAAAGTATTATTTCTTCTCTTCTCTCTCATCTATGAGACACATCCTAGTAATATTGTCATTGTTTAGTTTTGATTTTAAAAATCACAGCAAAATTTTGATATTTACTTTTATTTGAATTATCCAAATTTGTAAACTTTCACAATGTTTGTTGTTTGTTTATACATATATTATACAAGAGTTTTATAAACTATTTTTACCACACACACACTTTGACACATGAATTTGAGATGCAAATGTAGAATTTTATATAATTTATTCTAATGATTTCATCAGAATTAATATCTAAAGGCATTGATAAAAGAAAAAAGAAGAAGAAAAAATTAAATATAAACCTTGTTGGTAAGGATTATGGATGAGCTGTATCCCAATGGCATACTTAATTATAGAAAACAAGTCTTGTATTCAAAAAAAAAATTAAATACAAGTATTGTTGTAAGGGTTAGGGATGAGCTGTACCCTAGTGGCATTTTTAATTATATAGAACAATTCTTGTATTTAAAAATAAAAAAAATAAATAATAATAAGCATTTATAACCTGAAAAGACTCAAAGAGTTGTCTTAACACCTAATGCCCTGAGACCGACTGGTCTGGGAGTCATTGGTCGATGAACTAGGTTAAAGATGCAATAATTAAAGTCCAAGAAATATTATTTCTAATAAAATAATAAGAATAATTTTAACATTAAGCCCCATAATTAATGAGTCGCTTTAAGCACAAAAAGAAGGTTTATTAATTTTTTTGTCTAAGGAGTTAATGGTTTGGAAATTATTTTACTCGAGAATTTACTTATTTGAAAATGTCAAAGAGAATGGAAATAATAAATACCTTATTTTTAAATTTTTTTATTTCAAATCATTAGTAAAGATTGTTATTAGTATTTGAATGTATGTATTATAGTATAAATAGGATTATTTTAAATTTAAACTTAACTTTGTTAGTAATCGTCGTTTAATTTTTCTCTCGATGCAAGATTTGTAAAAAGAGTATAACTTTTCAATTAAGTGAGCTATTAAGATGGTTTTTAATCAAGTGGAAAGCTTATACAATGGGAATGTTATACTTTCAAACCTATTTCATAATCCCTTCACAAGCTCAGTTCAATTCAATTTTGATTCAATATTTTTTTCACAATTTTGGGTAAACAATTTAGAATCATTTGAAACTAATGGCATTATAAAGATAACTTAATAGGCTAAAACTTTATGTTTGAGATAAGCTCTAATTCGAACTTTATATTATACAAGCCTATTTTCGAAGCCTATCATAAGCCCTCTGTTATTTCGGGCCAGTTCAACCTTGCCTCAGTAATTGGTCCATAACTTTTCACGTATAAAGGCTGTCTAGATGATTCTTAAAGCTAAGAAAAGAGGACTCAAAAATCTACAATTTTTATTTTACAACAATATTGACATTTGGAACTTAAAGGGGCTTAAAATGGATTAGAAATATATTATATAATTAGTATAGCCTAGGTGAATAGTTAGCCCAACTAAAGTGAATAGTAAGCCTAACCTAAGGAATAGTAAGCCTAATGTATAGCGAGCCCGAGTAAATAGTAAGCCAAAAGCCTAGATAAACAGTAACTTGTGGGTCCCACATAAATAATAACTTTTAGGCTCC
Source organism: Trichilia hirta (assembly GCA_035221805.1). NCBI lineage: Eukaryota > Viridiplantae > Streptophyta > Magnoliopsida > Sapindales > Meliaceae > Trichilia > Trichilia hirta. The sequence continues at coordinate 265 of JAWDEX010178391.1, read as the reverse complement.
ACAAGAATAACATTTTTATGTGCCTTATATGAATAGTCTTGGTAAGACCCATGTGAATAGTACAATAGCTAGAACATATGAATAGTGCTTGGTAGGCCAATATAAAATAATACAACCGTCGAACCAACATGAATAGTACCCTAAACCCCATGTGAATAGTTTGTAAGCCCCACACGAACAGTGCCTAACCTACATAAATAGTTTTTAAAATTTTTTTCCAATTTTGCCCTTCTAAATTTCTATAAATGGGGGGTTTATGAGAAGA
>JAWDEX010178381.1:0-14554 GCA_035221805.1 Trichilia hirta | reverse complement strand
TTACCCTAAAGTATGACTTTAGGATAATTAATTGAAGTTATAATATTTTTATTAAATATTTTGAATATTTATTAAAAATTTTCAAATATGTTTTTGGTAAGGATATGTCAGAATGGTATTGAATTAATTTTGAATTTTTATTAATTTTTTATAACTAGCCTAATTAATGATTGGTTTAATTTATTTTATAAATTAAACCTAGTATATAAATAATAAGTATGCACATGTGACATATATCTTTAGGCAAAACAATTCTTTAATTTATTGATGGCCAAAAAATCCTAATACAATAATTATTTTGATATGTTATTTGACATGTATGAGTGTACAAGAATTAATGATTAAATATGAGACGTATAATTATTAATTCTGTATTTAACCCTAAATTACAATTTTGTGAAAACTGTCAAAACTTGAGAGAATGTTTACATGAGATGGGAATAAAAAGAGAGCTAAATAAAACTCTTTAAAATTATCATATTATTTTACCTTTTATTGTAGGATAGTTAATAATTCTTTTATATAAATTTTTACTTAAAGATTTCAATTATGTGAGGGGTACTAGATTTGTGTATTTGATTAAATTGAGTTATCTGGTTCTCAATATTATTTAAATCTCGATCAAGATTCTATTATGTGAGAATGAAATAAGACTATTATTTGAAAAGGCACAATAGTTTGAATATGACTAGTGTAGGATATTAAGATTTTTATTATGTGAGGTGTTTGAAATTAGGGTAAAGAAAAATATTGGGTCTTATATATGATATAAAAAAAAATGTTCTTTACTCATTTAAGTTTATTAACCAAAATTTCTATTATATGAGTTCAATTAATTTTAGTGAGAATTCGATAATTACTATTTTTAATAAAATTTAATAAAACTTTTTAAATCTTATTTTAAAGAGTGTAAGGTTTAAATTAGATAGTGGAAACTAATTTAATTAGCATAATGTATAAATATATTTAATTGTTGAATATACCATTTTATTTGTAATTCAATATACTGACAAACTATTTTTTTTTTTGTGTTTTTCTAGTTTTTTCTTAGTGATAATAAAAATATCGTCAACCAATGTATTTTAGAAAATTCTAGAAAACAATATGCTTACTGTGTCTAATCTCAAGAATTGATTAAATAATTTGATAATTGTTCTTGAATTTAAGAACTTGGGCTATGTATTAGAGGCTGAGATGCTAATGTCCATGAAGGTGAATGTTTCATTGTAGGAGTAAGAAGCCTTCAATAAATGGCATGCAGACAACCATAGAGTAAGACTTTATATGTCAACCTCAATAATTAGTGAAATTTGAACTATTTTCAATAATTCGGTGTATGGACACCTTTGAAGGCAAGTGAAAGACTACTTGTTGGATTTTAATTAAAGCTAAGAAGGTATGTGTTATGTTTCTATTAATAAATATGCATAATACCTCTGATTGTTTATATAAAATTGAAAAAATTTGCATTAGTTAACCATATAATGATCCTTGTATCTATGACATGCTAAATTCATCTTTAGGGTCTATCAAAAATTTATAAATTAACAATCATAAATAAAGGGGAAGTGAAAGGCAACATCAAGTTTTTGATGCATTAAATTTTTTTCAAAGGCACATGTTTTATAAAAAAAGTTAAAAAGTTTTAATATAAGTCTAATGGATTATGGAAACTTTATTGAGTCTTTGAGTTGGGTGTCAATGTGTAGAGTCATGATTTATGAATTTATGAATATATATTTGCATTTGTATTATTGATTTTAGTGCATGTTTTAATTTTTGTGTGCATATGTTTGAATTATTGCATGTGTATATACACGTCATGTGTGATTAGTTTAGGACATAAATTTTGTGACTAACAATTTTCAGAGGACATAAATCCTTTGAAAACCATAACAAGACTTCACTCGTCTATTAAAGGTATCCAAGGTGTTCAAAAAACTTCTTGTACTAAATGCAACTGTGAGTCCTACGAAAGTGGATTATAATTTTATTTTTTTTTTAGTTTTATTTTGCTCGACACTAGTAAAAATCTAAATTTAGGGGCACTTGATGAGTGATTTATCACTCATTCTTTAATTAAAATTTTATGTAGTTTCAAGCATTTTTATTAGTATTTTTATGTTTTCGTCGTTTATTTTTATGTAGAGTGTCAAGTGAAAAATGCTAGCTTTTTAAAAAAGGGCAATGCTATACAGAAGCAAAACTACCCTTAGAGGTTTAAGCAAATTTTTTGGCATTCTTAAAGATTGTAAATCAAAATTTGATCTTTTAAGAAGTTATAATAGACAAATTAAGCTTTTCATAGAGCACTTATAAATCTAATTTAAAGATCATTTAGTCCTCCAAAAATGAGCCCGAAAATCTAAATTCTGGTTACCTATTGAAAATGAGCTTCACTTAGTTAAATGATAATATCTTGAGTTATAGAAATTAGATTGAGGCGATTCTAAGTTAATTAGAAATCTAACTTAAAGGGATAAAAATTTTATAAGACATTTAGAGTAATTGAAGATGTTAAGGCCATTAAATCAAAGTTAGAAGACAAAAGATAATTTGCCAAAAATAAAGAGGCTGACACTACAGTGAGTTTCTAGCTGCTATAGCGCCAAAACTACTGTTAAAATCACCAAAAAATAAAATATCTAGCAATACAGTAAGATTTTTAGGCTCTAAAGCTTTAACCGATCTAGAAAATCTACTTTGTTTTCTTATTTTAGCTTTTTTTCCTTATTGCTTTAGGATTTTGAGAGCTATAAAAAAAGGAGTTATTTTCTATGATTGAGGGAGACTTTTGCACACCTAAAAACATAAAAATCAAGCTTGAAATGTTGAATTACAAACAAGATTAAAGATTAAAGATTGTAGAATTGAAGTAAAGACATTCTTAAGTTCTTCCTATCTCTTTCTTTGTGTTTTTGATTTTATTAATTTGTAATCATGAATTCTATAGCTATGGATATTATTTTCATTTAAAATACATTAGGCTAAACATTTTAATAAGAGGATTGATATAATATAATTGTTAAATCTATTTTTAATACAATAATTTTATGATTACTGAATTGGATTGTTGTTTTTATGCTTAATACTTTCAAACTCTTGGCCATAATTTGAATGATTTTAGATTTGAATTCTTGCACTTAGAAGAGTAAAATTTGAATTAGATAATGAACAATATAACTAAGTTCATCAATTAGTTGGAAAATAGTTGAACTCCTAAAAAACATATAGAATAGATGTGTGTTTAATATATTTTGTGACTTGATTTGTGATAGAAATATTATGAATAGGTTTTGAAATAGAATCACTTACTCGAGAAAGGAAATTGAGTGTATAAATTCTTATTTTATAAATATAATTCTGTAAATGGCTTACGGGAGCATTTAAAATAGAGTATACTCAATAAACGAAATTAATTCTCTAGGTTAATCTCACTTGAATTTTAGTTTTGATAATGGTGAATTATATATTTTATTTTATAATTTGTTATTTAGATTCTAGTTAGGTTGATTTTTTTTGTTATTATTTCTAAAATAAAATTTAGGATTAGTTTACTCATAGACATCAATAGATTTCTATGAACTTCTATAAGGATACGATACCCTATTTATCCTAAGTTACAACTTGATACTGTATACTTCAGGGTAAATTTTGCATGTTACGATTAGTGTGAACAATATAATTTATCATTATTTGATTATATTTGAAAAATAATTCTCTAACTATTAATCTATACTAATGTCTTAATAGCAAGACTCTTATCATTACCTGTACTAATATTATCTTATAATATTCATCAAAAATATTTAATATGCTTATTATACAATATTGTTATCTATTTATAGGGAATAATTTTGATAATATCATTAATAATTAGTTGAATTATATAGACAATTCATATACATACTTTATTTAACTGTATGATAAAATAAAATATATAACTTATGAATATGAATAAAGAATTATTTTTTTATTAATAAAAATATTATATATGAGACAAAATATCTGTAAAATTAATAACATGGATGATTTTTAGAGCATATTTTCTTATAAACCAATTTCTAATGACTAGTGTATAGAAAACCTAGTTATGCCTGATTTGTCACCATCAATCATCTTGTACAACATCACTTCATTTAAAAATCCTAATTAAGTTCAAATTTCATTGCCACTATTTATTTTATATGAGAAAATCTCATTTTTCACAATCTATCAACTAATCAATTTATTCTAGCATCTACAAATTATTCTTGATTTTAATTTAACCTAAACTATTATAATCAAAAAAATCTATGATGAATAATAATTTTCATAATAAATAGTAATTATTATAAAAAAATTATTCAAAATATAAAAATAAAATAGTAGCAATGCTGAAAATTATATCGATGAGTCAATTTAACCCTAAGATGTTCAAATCATAAGTAATCTCCAAAAATTGAAATCCAAATAAATTGAAGGAATTGGGAAAAGGTGCAAAAGAGAGTAAGAATGGCAAAACCCATGGGAAGAAATGATGCATTTTGCCTTCTTTTTTAATCTTAAGGATAAGATAATAGACAAGGAATTTACTGATTTGCCCTAGAAGAATCAAAACAATGGAGAAAATAATATTAAAAGGGTTAAATATGACATTTTTCTGCCTTTCTGCACATTTGCTCTATTCCCAGCTTCGATTCTCTCTCATATGACTTCTAATTTTCATTTTGTTTCCTTTTATAATTTTTATTCTGTCCTCTTTTAATAAAAATAAATGACTCATCAATCAAATTTTTTAATTAACGAAAATTTAATTCAAAAGCCCAAATGTGTGAATAGTGTTTAAAGAAATTTTTCTGAACTTACTAAACTCTCATCAAATCCTTCCCAATCATTTAATAATTAATACGAAATTGATAAATCAAATTCTTTATCACCCGAACACATATTTTGCAAAATAATGTAAATACTCCTCGTATACAAAATAACTAAAAAAAACTTTAAACTTAAATACGGTGTATTATAGTTTGACATTAGAATGAGATAACACCATATTTGATTTTAGATTGCATTACTTAAATAGATTATAAGTAAAAAAGCTATAATCATTTGAAAGGACCTAAACAATTTGTACTTAATGTATTTCTAATCATTGATTTTATATAAAAATATTAAAATAGGTTGATTTAACACTTGAAAGAGGTAATCAATTTATTAGCATTGTGTCCTATAAATAAAATTAAATGGGTCTTAAAGGATTTAGGCATTAATTCATAATTGCAGCATTCATGAAATCAATTCATAAAATTCATAAAATTGATTGATTTCTTAATTTTAATTGGCTGCCATTTTAATTAGATTTAGTTGTTTTGAGATAGATAAATTAACTATTAATTTTGACTGTTTTGATAAAATTAATTCTAAATCATTAATATAGTAAATTAAATTTTAGCAATTTTTGGTAGAATTGACATTCGAACAATATAAATTTTTTTCTACTATAATTTGAATATCGTGCACTTGCGATATACAAATTGAAAGCTTATTACTCACCAACAAATAAAAGCCCTTACTGTAAGGCTAAAAATTTGTCAATAAAATAAATATTTTTATCATTATAGTAATAAAGTTAAGAATATAAATCTAAATATAAATTATAGAAAAATATCATAATATTATCATATATTTTATCTTACTCTCTTAAGTATACGACAATAATATAATTTTATTTAACACTACTTATATTGTACTTTTAAAAATTATAAAAAGGATATGTTTATAAAAAATTTTATTTATTTTCAAAAGCATTAAAAATTTAAAATGATTTATAATTTAAAAAAAAAAATTTAAATGTTAGTTCAAAATTTTTAATTAATTAGTGAAAAATAACTTTTATTGTTTTTATCACTTATAAAAATATATGCAAAATTAATTATATATTTATTTTATTTATTTGCAAAAATTAATATCAAAAATATTTTTATTATTCTTAACTCAAAGAATATTCTTAACAAATACTATAAACATGATTTTTATTTCTAAATATTATTTTTATGATTTTTAAAAATATTAACAAATGCATGATAGGGTTAAAAGTTCCTATGGGCAATGGATTAAATTGGATAGTTAAATTGATATTTAATAATTTAGTATCTGTTTATGAAGTTCGAGCAGCTGTATTTTAGTTTTTGTAATACTTACTAATTTTTGAATTAGTTTCAATAATAAATTTTTGACTCTTGTGTTTTCGTATCAATTTTAGACAGCGGAGATCTCCGGCATTTTAGTCATACCCAGAATTAACTTATGCCGCTACCAATAGATATTTTCATACTCATTTTTAAAAAATAAAATGTTATTCATATGCGAATTGATTACAAGTAATTGTGATTATTCTTACACATAAATATTTTTTGAATAAATTATATGCTTAATGCGGGAATTAATTCAAGTATGCGTTGCATGAGAAATAGTATTTATTGCGGACATGATATTTAATGTGTATAAAAGGGATTATGCTACCAGTGATGAATCAGCATAACATTACCCGTTCTCTCTAATGATGTGATTAAGATTTTTGGGACCTGTTTAAGCATACAGATTAATTTTGAATCATTTGTCGAGACGCTTTCCCCTTTGAAGACTGTACATGTGTATTTTTTATGTGATCTTCACAATGACACGAGGCTGTCGGATATGTTGAGATTTTCATATGTATTGCACCAATAATGATACGAGACGGTCAAATGTGAATTATCGAGTGTGCTAAATAATGGGATGGGTGTAGATAGATATATAGATACGTTATTTGAATAACTTATAATTATGTTACGTCTAATTTGTGATATTTGTATTATTGCATTTTGAAATAATTATTTTTAAAATTAAATTCCCTATTTTTCTCTGTTTCTTCCGGGTCACATAGGATTTATGTAATTGTAAGTTTTCTTATCAAAGGTTGGATTTGCTCTGCGCATGCTGCATACATTCTCTTTTGTTGCATTTTATTTTCATATGTGCATAATTTTGATATGTACGTGTGGATAATGTAATGAAGTGCTGTGGAGCCTCACTTCGTGAAAATAATAAAAGCTTGGAGTGTATGTAATTATTTCTGAAAACTATATTATGTGAAAATTATGAAATTTATATAACTAATGAGAATTCCTGATTTATTATACATGATTCAATTCAAAATTCAAAAAAGGATGAGGGCATGTCCATTTGATGTTGCTTTTGAAGTATTGCGTCGTTTCAAAATTTCAATTTCAGCTCCTTCTTCTCATTTTCAGCTTTGGTTTATAGTAACTTCAAGGAAATTCATTACACAAATTTTTAATATTTGGTGCTCCGTAGTGTTCTTTATCTTGTAGCTATTATGGAAAGCTAGTATTTTTAATTCTAATGTCAATTATATCACAATTAATACAAAAAATAATTGTATTAATTGTGATATAATTGACATTATTTATTATTATTATTAATTATATTATATTATTTTTAGTTTAATTACTAGCCCCTCTATCAAATTCGCAACAAAAATCTAATATCAAATAGATTTAGCTCACTTTATTATGGAAAGGAGTAATGGTAATGCACCACAATGTAGATATTATTGAAAATATTCTCCTAATTATTGAAGTATGAATGATTGTTAAAAATATGTTGGATGTGTTGATCATTGGCCTTTATAAAATATATAGTCTTCGGTCCATCTATGATTATGATACAGATAACCTAATTTAGCCCAATTCAAACTTGGGTTAGAATAAGACTGATGTTATTGACATCCCGCTAAAATTTTCTTAAAACTCCTTTTTCTTTTAATTTACATTTTCACTTAATATATAAAAACTAAAAACATATCCAATCGAATTTATACATATTTTAATTTTGGTTAAATTATTTTTGCACCTCTTATAAATTATTACTTATTTTTAAATTCTAATTATTTTAAATCTGTATTGTTTTGAAACTCTAAATTAAATAAATAAATATCCTTTTCTTCCTTAAATTTTGGAGAATTAAAATTGATGGTAAAAATAGTAATAGAAGTTAATCTTAAGTAAGTAAGTTTTTATTATCTTTTATAATTTTTTATTTTAATAGACTCATCAGAAAGCCTTTATTTCATTTACTCTTAACAAGAATATGATACATATTATATACGGGACATATAGTCATTGAGAGTATATCTCTTAAATTACTATTTTGATAAAAATCAATTAAATAGTGGCACTATTTTTTATTTTTTAAAAATATTATATAGCTGTTCTTCTATTAATCTCCATGTTTTTTTGTTAAAAACCCTATTCTCTTATATGTTATTATTGTGATTTAATGAACAAATGAGACTCTTAGACGAAAAAGAATTTTTAATGGGAAGATTCGAGAAAAAAAATATTATATTAATTTTGTAAATTTAATAAAAAAAATTTTTTAAAATTATGTTATAAAATTTTTAAAAAATTTTAAGCATAGAAAATCATTAAAAAATTAAAAAATATTTTAATTTCTTAATCAAATTAAGGAATTAGCTAATTCTCCTTATCCTATCCATTTTAAATATGTACTCACACCCGCACTAAATAGAGCGGATACCCACAGGCATGAATACTCATGAAAATTTCTGCCATTCCTACTTACAAAAGTGAAAGTTTTGGATATTGTTAATATTATAGTGTGGTGATTTTTAAATCAAATTTTATGTAAAATAATTATTATAAATTTTTAAATATTAATATAAAAATATGGGAATCTATTAAATTCATCTCAAGCTCATTAGTCATCATTTCTACTTAATTTCATCTAAATAATTATTTTAAAAATACAATAAATGATAATAAAATTGATTGTTTTGATATTTTTAATTTTATTATATGTCATCCAATTGTTAAAACTGTATTTGCAAAAGTCATGCTAAACATGCTCTCATTTTCTTTCACATATTTCGGCCATCTAGACTTTAACCCAACTGAAATATTCAGATTCATTCATCAAAATGAAAAAACAATTGAGAAAAGCCAAAACAAAAAAGAAAGAAAACTAGAGGAAAAAAAAAAAAAAAGAGAAGATAAAATAGAAAAGCAAATATATCACACCAGCCCATAAGTTTAATTAACAAAACTACGTGCTCATTGGACTTGATGGATCACTAAGAGCTGCAATTGCTGTGTGGATTTTCATCTTCAATTGCTCTTTCTCCTCTTCATCAGCCTGAAATTACACAAAAATTAATATTATTTAGTTCTAATTACAACTTAAATGTGCATTTATTAATTCATCACACTTCTTAACATAGGGTAATTTTAAGAATTAGTATTATTAGTTTGGTTAGTTATTGGTAGTTAGTTTTCCATGAAAACAAAAAAGAAAAATCTCCATTTAAAATATTAGAAGATACAAAAACGACATAACACGAAACGTATGGTGTTTTATATATTTATATAATTTTTTTTCAACTAATAAATTATTAAAAATAATTATGATAATTTAATTAGAGGAGTAAATATTGACAAACGATTAAAATTAATGTTGGTCTAATTAATTGCCTGATTTAGACTTTGAAAATTAATAAAATTTTATGTTATGTAAGACATGACATGATCATGACAATAACATCTATTTATATAAAAATTAAATTTGCCAAAAATATCCAGATATTAATACAATAAACTAACAATAATCTCATTTAGCAAACAATTTTATGCTTTGCATTTAAATCATATATTCGTAAGAGTCATATTTGGGATAAAGAAAAATAATAATAATTTAAAACATATTGATGATTCATGAAATCGTTGCAAAACCTAATAAAATAATGAAATTAATAAATAAATAAGGCTGTCAACATCTTATGACAAGTCAGACAAATTTGAATAAAACTAAACAGAAGTCCCATCATCGTTTGGGCGAAAATAATGCCATTATCAATTCGTGGACCATGTTAATTATTTATTAAAATTAAAATAAAGACATGGCCTAGAGAAGTGCTTATTATAATAAAAAATTGCAGCAATTATCAAGCTATTTTTTAAAGAAATTAATTTAAAATAAGGTCAAATTATAATAAACAAATACCCACCTACTATTTTCCTAAAAAATAAAAAAGATTTTTCCAAAAATAATTTCATGTGGGACTATCAAATTGGACAATAATTGAGGGAGAATCTTCGGTCCTAATTTGTTTAAGATTCAATGTGTATTTTATGAAATTATAAATTAATATAATAATCGGAAGTGTCCAAATCCTGAAATGGACTTTATAACTTGCAATCCGAAAGCAAATTATAATTAAAAAACCTCGCTTATCTCTTTCGTATAATATCTATATTTTATTGAATTTGAACCCTAAAGTCTGTAAAAAATAATTAAAAATTAATAAAAAAATAAATTTTGCATATAAATCATTATATAATGCATGTGGATAATTGAACAGTTGATTTTTAATTATTCAAAATTAGTGATATTTAAAAAAAATAACGAAGAGGAAAATTTTTTAACGTTTTTATCTGCAGGATATTTTGATAAACATCGGGGGTCTAAGTGAATTGCACCTTACACAAATGTGTTTTTCACATGGTTTAATAATATTAATAAAAAATTCCTATCTAAAAATAAAAATAAAAAAAAAAAAAAAATTATATGAAAAGACACGAATCGAACCCTGTGGGAGAGAAGAAATTGATCACGTTATCAAATTGGCAGTCACGTGTTTAATTAATTTCATTTTCTCCGCACGAGCTTTACGTGCCACACGTTCGGTTTCGTTTCTTTGAAAATAAATTGACCATTCGGTACAAACATGCTTAATTATTTTTTTCCGAACACTACCAATAAAATTTACAACGGTCACCTCCATTAATATATATTTTTTTGCACAAAATGATTTTTAGTTAAGATTTTTCTAAAAAAATAAATATTTAATAGAAAAATATTTTATAAACTTATCTCTATATTTTCATTAATTTTCTTGTAAAATTTGATAAGAAAAAAATTTTATTTTTCTATATTAATTATTATTAGTATTTTTTTAAAATATGAAAATAAAAAATAAAAAAAAGATTTATAGAACGTGAGAAGTAGAATTTGAATGGGGTCCTATCATTTGTTTTGTCATACTAAGTTGTTTCAACTCGACAATCCGGATCAAACTACACGTGATTGCACTAATTTCATCTTCCATACTAATCCGTTTGTGGGTCCACTTTATTAAAGAAGTCTGTACTTTTTCAATCATATGGGACCACGATTTCTTACATCATTATTTATTTATTTATTTATTATTTTCTATATTTTTATTGTTGATTCTTTCCTACGCCCTGCAACCGAATCATCACTCCCATCCAAATACGTCAGAAAGTGTATTAATTTGGTCAGCCTGGAAGGGGGACTTGGGACAGTTTCTGTCAGATTTATGAAATCAACACATAAAATACAATTTTTTTAAAATTTTTTTCTAATAATGTTAAAGACATATTTTTGTTTTCATTTATATTGGGTTACGCTAATAAATAATTAGTCATTGTTATTATTATAGGTAGGCATAATAAAAACACCAAGGCAATAATAGTAAGGAAACAGACTGACCTCAATGAAGGCTGTCTTCAAAAGCCTTCCAGCAACAGCGGTGATATTAGCTGTAATGATTTTGAGCTTTAAAGATTCAAAGGCTTCACATAATTTAACCATTGTGTCTGTTCTTTTGCTGCATGTTATGCTCACCACCAAAGTCTTCTCTCCCATTGAGTTTACTCTAAGCTATAAAATAAAAATAAAAACGTTAATTAAATTTATTTAATTCAATCATTAGAGAGAGAAAAAATTAAAATTAAAAAAGAAAAGAAATGAAAATGAAAATGAAAAAAAGCTTACTTCGAGAACTTCAATAGGTGAAGTTCTTGATCCTGCTGAATCATAAAACTGCTCAATTTTCTTTTTCTTTGGTCTTAAAAGGACAGGTAGCTCTTGTTCAAAATCAAACCCCAAATTCTTCTTTGATTTCCCGGATTCCAACTCTACGATTTCATCTTGGATTCTCTTCTCTTGCTCATGAAGCTCTTGAATGTACTCAATGGCATCTTTGATTATGGAAGCTTTATCCATCTAATTAATGACAAATTTGCAATAAATAAATCCTTCTAAAAGAAAAAAATTGCAAGAAATTTGTATGTTGTTTGTTTTACCTTGCTAATATTTGGAACAACTGATCGAAGAGCAAATAGTCTTTCATTCAGCTTCTTTCTTCTATTCCTCTCGGAGACAATATTCTTGGATGCCGCAGAGGATGCAGCTCCATCCGGAGAACTTGAATCGTAGTACCCAGAAAACGCCTCATCAATTGCCCATCTGCAAAAATCAAATCAAAACAATTCTAAGATCCTGACACTCAAAAATATTATAGGAAAATCAAAAGGAGACTTCTCGACATACGTATCAAATTCTTCATTCTGGAGGAACATTTTGGTTTCCCAATAATGTTGGTACTCTTGTGGGTATTCATCGGCGATGCTTTCCATAGCACAGAAAAACAGAGAGAAGAAGAAGAAGAGCTCAACTGTTCTGCCTCGAAATGGAAGCCTTTCAGTTGTTTTTTGCGCGCTGGAGACGAGAACTGGAATTATAATATAGACGGAGGTGAGTGAAGTGAGAGAAGAGAGAGGACAAATGAAAAATTAATTAAATAATAAAATTAACCTGAAATAAATAAAAATTATTAAATATAAAATATGAAAAGTACCACGTGGCACTTTCTATCAATATGTTTTCGTTGGTTCCAGGAAAGATCTTAACCGTCCACTGTGCGTTCCTGGTCCTCAATATCGCGTTGATGAGTATTTACATATTCATCTTCACGCTCCACTACAGCGAGTGAATATAATCTTCTAATAATTGACCAGCCAGCTATATCGTTTTTGAGCGATGATATCTATGAGATTTCATCACTGTGCGTATAAGATACCGCGTGTGTATGAATCGTGACTGAATGAGAATGGTTTATAAATATTTTGTGTTATGCGGCGTACGATTATTTGACAAATTTGGATGAATGGAGCGCTAAAGCCTTTGTACGCCGAAAATTTGGGAGATCTCCACCGCTGGATTTAGAAGTCGATCATGTGGTACATGCGCTGGACCGTTGATATTGTATGCTGTTTCGGGAACTTGCAATATCTTGGTGTGGTCTAATTTTGTGTGGCATGTACTATAGCTGAAATGAGAATCTAGGACATTAATAAAAAATAAGGAATGACGGACAAATATGTATATTGAAATGTGTATATTGAAATGTGGTGATATCTCGGGTCCTCTAATTTTGTGTGGTTATGCAAACATGTAATGAGAATTTCGAGCAATAATAAATAATAATACTTAATAAGCAGGTGGGAATATATTTAATTAGATTCAATCTAATCAAGCAGGTGGGAATATAATTTCTAATAATTTTTTATCATATAATTTAATTTATTCAATATTAAGTTCAAAATATTTTTATTTTATATTTATAATAATTTGCAAATTTATTTTTATTTTATAATTTAAATTTATAGAAATTATATTTCTATTTTTATAAAATAAAAAAAAATAATTTTAATATTTTAATTAAATTAATAAATGATAATAACACTTTATACTATAAAAAAAATTAATTTATAATTTTATATCATAAGCAATTTTAAATATAAAAATAAATAAAATAATTAAATTATTTATTTATTTAATTTTTTAAAATAAAAATATAATTTTTATAAAAATAAATTATAAAATATAACATTCCAATTCTAAAGGGCGGGAAATTGTATTGGAGTAAGAGTGCACTTTAATATTACATTGTGAGATTTGATCCAACGCTTGTTAACAATATTATTTACTTTACTCCAACTTTTGAAACTTCATAATTTTATTCTTAATGAGAGGTTAATACGAAAATTTTTTAAAAAATTACCCATCTTGATATTATTTTCACCTAAGTACATTTAATTATATAATTATTATGAATAAATTACCATTTATTTCAAAAGATTTCGTTGACATATTGATTGTAATTTTACTTATATAAATTAATAACTTTATTTTCCATTTCGATATAAGATTTGCTTTTACCTAACAGTTATCTTAAAGCCTATTAGAAGTTATTTTTTATTCAGGCAGTTTTACTCTAATGCCATTCTCCACCCTCTACGATTCAGATGCTATATTTTATAATTTAAATTTATAAAAAATATATTTTTATTTTAAAAATTAAGTAAAAAATAATTTAAATATTTTATTTAATTATTAAATATAATAACACTTTATATTATAAAAAAATTTAGTTTATAATTTTATTTTTATATTTAATTAATTTTTTTATTTATATTTATATTTAAAAGTACTTATGGATATAAAATTATAAATTAAAATTTTTTATAGTATAAAGTACTATTATCATTTAATGATTTAAATAAAATATGTAAATTATTTTTGTTTAATTTTTAAAATAAAAATATAATTTCTATAAATTTAAATTATGAAATAAAAATAAATTCACAAATTATTATAAATATAAAATAAAAATATTTTGAATTTAATA
>JAWDEX010178350.1:3277-14564 GCA_035221805.1 Trichilia hirta | reverse complement strand
CAAAATTTAAATAACTCAAATAGAAGTAAATAACAAGACCTTATTATAAATTTAAAACATATATAATTATTAGGATGTGTCTCAAGGATCGAAAGAAGAAAAAGACTCCTTACTCAACCATCCATACAAAAGTCGGACGATTACTTTTTTTTATACCACAATAAACATATTTTAACACATATAAATACTTATAACTCTAACATCATTTAACACTAACTATCCTTACCTCATCTAATATAAGATATTATTTTAACATCTTACTGTAAAAAGATAAAGTATAAAAAATATTATCTGAAATAAAATTTTTGCACAATAAAAGTCTGCAACCAACAATATTAAATATAAATAAAATTTATAAAATTTACAGAGGATAAAATCGGGTTATAACACCTAATAATGTAAAATATTCAATTCAGTTATTTTAAATATAACATTAAAAATAAAAAAAGTATTCAATGTCTCTCATATATTGATAAAATCATTTATTCTAACAGATTGTGCAATGTAATAATCTACTTACTAATATTAAGAAGTGTAATCCCTAACAATCCCCTCAAGGCATTAGTGCCTAATACATACATATCAATAAGCACATTAAATTTTATATCTTAATTATCACCAATGACAACTATATAAAATGATCATGTTTATTAACTCAAATTTTCTAGGTCAACACATAGCAACAAGACTAAATTTAATAATGATCATTTAATTAATTTTTATCAATAAAATTTCATCACTTTTTCTTAAGAAAACATCTATACTTTGATTCAGAACTTAAGTTTAGTTTCTAATTTATAACATAAGAAAAATTTTCTTAAATTCCATTCTATTTCCTAAAATCAACTTATTTTAACTCATATTCAATATAATTTAAACAAATTCATCGAATCAAGACTTGAATTTTTGAATTTCTTAATGAACAGTCAAACTTAACTTCCTCTATTCAATCAAACTATAAATTTGTACTTAGAATGCGAATAAAAAACTTACGAATAAGTCAATAGAAGCCTTAAAAGTTAAAATTTTAGTCAATTATGAAAAATCTCAATTTATTCTTAAAATCCTAGTTCTTTCTATAAAATTTCTTATCCAATCCTTGAAAATAATACTTAATCAAGCTTGAATATGATTATTCAGTAAGAACTTTGATGGAAAATCAAGAAAGAGAAGGATTTTAGTAAGAAAATGAGAAGAAAGGAAGGAGAAACCGAAGAAGGAAAAAGGAGAAGAGAGGGAAAGGTGAAAATGAGAGATCCAAAGGCTTTTGTGCATATATATAGAAAGAGAGGTAGTGAAAAGTCGAACTTGTCCTTAGAAACAGTGAAAGTAATTAAATCAGATGAGGGGTAAAATAGTAAAAATATAGGGTGGAGAAAAGTAAGCTCGACGCTAGTTTGAGCTGTGTTTGGTGTTGATTCCCCTTTTTTCGTCCAAGTTTAGAGTCAAACTTCCTCTATGTTTTCTTCCCTATTTCTTTCACTTCTCATTGTTTACTTGGTATTGAATTTGAGCCCTATCTTGGAACCAATTTTTCATTATTTTCATGACTTCTATAATCATTACTATAATCACTCTCTCCCACTAGGCAAGAGTCATGCATTTGCTCATGAAGAAGTTTATATTACTTTAGAGGTTGGAATACTTTAAAAGATTTTTGAGCTGAAACTGAAATTAAGGTTTGTTGATTAGACTATCCAGCATTAGCATCATTTACTTGAGCTTCTTAAGACCCATATATAGGCTTAATTTTTTTTTTACACCACCTTTTTTTGATAACTCTTCTTGTAAAAATTGTGCGTTTCTATTAATCAAAACTATTTAATTAGAAGAAAAGTAAAATTAATATCCTAAATAATCTTTATGATATCTAATAAATTCACTTTTATCTAATTTTACATCTAATTTATAGTTTTAACTAGTTTAATATAAATCAAACAATCTCAAATTCTCATGTAATTGAGATTAGTTTTTTTAACTTCATATCTCATACGAAGTTTTTAAGACTATTTTTAATATGATTTTATTTAGAATATGTATAATGATAAGTAATGTATATTCCAATAAAAAAGCCAACAAATTTATAAAACTTAACATAGATCGACTATATGATTCCCACTTTCTACTATGCCATTTAACTATAGAGCATAAAAAGGAGTTAGCTAAAAAATTAAACTATTCTCTTTTAAGAATCCTAAAACTTTGTACTTAAGTATCCTTTTTCAAGATTTGATCCCAAAGTTTTAATACTCTTTTTAGTCTATTTTTCTATTTTATTCTTGAATTTTTTGAATTTTTAAAAAGATTCAGATTTGTATTATATCAACTACAAATAACCGTACTTAGATATATCATTCGTAACAGTAATAAAGTACACAAATTCTCCTCTAACTTTGGTACTAAATGATTCATATATATCTATATATATGAGTTACAACAATTCCTTAACTCTCTCACATTTATTTTTAAAGACAGACTTGATCATCTAACCTCGAAAATATAATTCACAAGTTAGATAAATTTTTGTTAAGTTAAATCAATCACCTATCTTCGATATGACTATCTATTGATGGGTTAATTAAGTGAATAGCATGCAATTAAGGTTTATAAAATATAAACAAACAATTAAGTTTCTAATTCACAAATTAATCAAATTAATTTGAAATTAAGCTAACCTTTAACTTAATGAAGATGGAATTAACCTAAAAAATATAAGATCTCAAAGAAAGTAAACCTTTATACTTAATTTATACTTGGTTAACAATGAACAAAGAGAGAAAGTTTAAAACTTTACCAATTTTAGATAAAATTAGGAATTCAACAAAATTAAATTTTATATCATTGACCCTATTTATAATATTTATATTATTTACTTAAATGCCCTTAATCTTTTAGTCAATAACAAATAAGTCATAAAACTTATCCTATAAGTTTTGTAATAGTAAAATACAAAATAATAAATTTGCCTTTATTAAACCCTTTAATGACAAATATATCTCTAAATTAGTCAAACTTACTTTGACCAAGATTATTATAATTCTATTTTTGTATTCAAATATTAGTAAAATATTATAACTTACTCTAAGTTATATTTTAGATAATTTAATAAGTTTTGAGTTTGTTAGACTATTTAACATGTAAACTATTTATACTTTTCAGCTTAATATTTAGCTCTCTTATAAATAATATTTATTTTATCTTAAAGTAAAAATAAATATAAATTATTGATTGTGACCTATTTTAAACTATTTAAATATTTAACAATTATGGTTAATATTTAATAATATGTCATAGTTCTTAAATCACAATGAAAAAAATCTTCACATAACTTTTTATATTTGATTGTACAACTGTATAGATAAATTTTTTACGTTTCTCTAATCCCAACAAAGTTAGAGTTTATGTATATCGAAACTCTAAACTCAATTATATATAAACTATTAGTAAATACGTATTAAACTCGTCACTATAAATTCTTTATACGACCTTATTCTATTCTTGGCCAAGAAATTTATGATTTCTGCCATTTATTAATGTTTAATTGAGAACTGAAATCTAAACTAAGTTAATAAAATCTCAAAATTTTATATATCAATTAATGGATCTCATATTAATTGTTATTCATATTCTAATATAAAAAATACACGATCAAATTAATTTATGTGTATAAGATATGATTAGTCCTACATTTATATATTATATGAATCATGTGCATCTATACTACATAACAAATCATATAACAAATCATTGATAATATACTTTCATATGATTCATCATAACTTTAATCATATTAAAAAAATAGCTCTCTCATTATTAATTTATATTAATATCCTAATGATATAACTATTATGTCACGCATACTAATATCATCTTATGATATTTAATAGAGATATTCAACATGTCTATAATACGATATTGATGTCTAATCAAAACTGCTTTCGTAGAAAATAATTATCTAGATATTTATATGTATAACTCTCTTATTAGTATGAATAGAAAGAGAAAGCAACATATATATATAAATAAAAAGTAATTTTTTTATTAATGAATATGGGCATTACATATTACATATAATAATTTAATATAAAAAATTCAAAATACACGAATAATTATAGAGCATACAACACCAATATTTATAATAACTTAGATATTTAAAATTTATTTTACTACAAGTTTTTTTATTGATAATAAATTTTATTAAATAACTATTATTTAACTTAAGAACATATAAATTATTTGTATGTACTATTTTATCAACTAATACATTTCTCAAATGCATCAAATACTTATTTTCATTAAACTATGCATTGTAATTATTTTTATATAATTTAAATAATTTTATTTGACTTTAGTAAAATATAAAATTGAATTCAATCTCAAAATGTGCCTATAGTAACTATTGCTCTATTAACTATTCTCAAAATAATCTCATCTCTCTATGACGCTGAATTATTCAGTATTGTCATCAGAGAGAGACATACACAGATACACATAAGATGTAGTTACTGAATCTAATATTCAAGAATAATAAATAAAAGTGATATTTAACTTATAATAAATTATATTAAATTGACCTAATACTATCGACAATATTATTTGCTTTAACTCAATTCTTAGAGTTTTACGATTTTATTTTTAGTAATAAGTCAACATCTATTTTAAAGGCTTTATTGACAACTTGAGTCTAACTCACATATATATAGCAATAATTGTCTCTCTTATTTTAATATGAGACTCAATTCATCCCTACTTTCAGCCATCTTAATAGCCTATTTGAAGTTACTCTTTACTTTGACCTTCTTATCCTAGTAGTACTTTTTATCTTTTAAAACTAAATTGTTACAGTCTCACTAGCTTCTCAAATCTAACCATGGTATTAGAGGAGAGTTAGTTCTGATATTAATTGTATGACTTGGCCTAATACTATTAATAATATTATTTACTTTAGCACAATTCTTGAAACCTTAGAATTTTGTTATTAGTAATAGGGCAATACCTATACCAAAAGACCTTATTGATAATTTGGGTTTAATTTCATAGATATATTGCTGTAACTTTCTCTTCTATTTTAATATGGGACTCAATTCATCCCTTTCTTTAGCCATCCTAATAACCTACCAAGAGCTGCTGCTTATTCAAGCCTCCTCGTTTTCTAGGAATATGTCGTTATATATTGTATGTAATAAAGAAGCAACATATGTATGTAAATAAAAAATACTTTTTTACTTATTAATGATAATATAATATAATATCATAAGCCCTGAAATTGAATGATTTTTAGGGCTTATACTAATAATAATTTTTTTGAATATTATAATTGCTCGAAGTAAAGATCTCACGTATTAAAACTACCTTCCCAACTAACGCGGCTGTAAAGTGGTTAACACTTTTTTGAAAAGTTAAATTGTATAAAATTCTCTTATTTTATTTCAAGAATTTTATCATATTTCTCTAATAACATAAATTTAAAAATTTTATCTATTAAATTAATAATACAATTTTATTAAAAACTATTCATGACAACCAATATAAAAATCTAATATTTTTTTGTTAAAACTTTTACTCCAAAAGACTCATAACAACTCTACTTTAAAATTTTCATTTGAAAAATTATATTAAATAAACCCTTTAATATATTTACATTAGGTCTCAGTTGGACTTAACCTCAAAATAGTCACAATATATCTATATTGAACTTTAGTAGAAGATCAAAATTTTTCTACAAAAAAGAACCTAATATTTTATTAAATAATTTAATTATAATAAAATCCTTAAATAAAATACAAAAAATTCTTGTAAATTAATATAGAATACGTTTGGGGAAAAAAAAATAGAACCCCAACATTTCATTAATCAATTTGAATTTTTATAAATTCTTACAATAAAAACACTATCCCAAATTCAGCTTAAACAAATTAGGATTGAATACTAATTTAACATTTATTATGCAAATACCCCATTATATCAGCCAACTTTCTTTTGCTAACCACCCGAATTTCAAACCTATTAGTAAGAGTGGATAAATTATGGGAATAAATACTTTTAGATGTGTTGTTTAGAAGGTTAAAAACGTATTTAACATTCAACTTGCTTAGAATATAGTTCAAAAGGTTGTAGACATTTTGGTTTGCAGCTCGCCTACATTAAGTTTAGAAAGCTTTAAGCCTATGGCTTGCTCAATTCACCTTCAATATAGTTTAAAAGATTATAAGCCATTTTGTATTTGGCTTACAGGTCATGTGTACATTTGAGAGTGGAAAGCAGGGTTCTAATTTAATAATAATAATAATAAATAAATAAATAAATAAATTTTAATCCACGTGAATAAAACTCAAATCGAGTTACATTAATTTATCGCGGAAGAAATCAAATCATAAACACTTCAGCATAAGTTGATTTATTCGGAAGAATGTGACGACTATCCAACGAATGGCTACTTCTCTTGTTATTGGAATTTCAAGAATTTAGGTGAAAACAATAGCGTAATGATGAAATTGATCTCATACTATTGAAAGTTGATTTAACCAAATTGACCGTTAAAAAACTTTTGTAGGCATTTTAGAGAAAAAAACAAAAAGGGACTATTGTTTAGTGTGACATTGGGTTGGAAAAGAAAAATGAGATGCACGCGTCAACATTTGATTTTTTTTTTTTTTTTTTTTTCATTTGTGGGGTTTAGTTATCTCAGAAGTCCAATAGAGTTGGCTCCGTGTGTCATTAATTCAATTTTATAACGATGGTTCTTTTTAAAGCTCACAATGATTGATCAAAATGTTTTTGCTATATTTGTAAAATTGGATACAATTGTTATTATTTAGAAAAATTATTAAATATTAATTAACAGTAATTAATATTAGACTTTTTATAAAGTTATACAGCATTAATTTTTAAATTATAAATACTGTTAAAATAAAATATTTAAATTTAAATATTGATATGAAAATATGAGTTTTATGATATTATATCACTAAATATTTTTTTCAAAAGTTTATTTCAAAAAAAAACTTTAAATAAGTCGATAATTATGCTCATGACAAGAATCCTCGTCCCATTATTACTTTATATTTAATCGTTTATGGGACCATGTCCGTTAACATTATCTAAATAAAGTATCTTTATACAAACACCCTTTATATATATATACTTTGATTAAAATGTGTGACTATGATGCTGCGTTTTTAAGTGAGTGCTGTCATGTTATAGTGTGGATGATGGTACGTCTACAAATAATTTATTAATGAAGAGTTAATATTAAATTTGGCATTTTTCCGAGAGCAATGATGTTCATAGATTATTGTTTATTTTGCTTAAATTATAAGCAAATGACTTGAGTTTATGTATAATTATGCACAATCGTTTAATATCGTCCAAATATCACTGTAGAGATAAAAGACAAAACTGTCAGTTGCCTCCTATTATTATCACTCAAGACGGTAAATTATCGATAATATTATATTTATAACAACTGATCATTTGATTTCATCGTTCTTATCATCTTATGTTAAGGAGTAATTTTTTATTTATAATTACATCATTTAATAAAATAAAAATTTAGTATTTAGTATTATACTACTTATCATAGCAATTAAGATGTAAAGCATGTATAGGAAACAAATCGACAAATAAAAGAAAAATAGAAAATAGAAAATAGAAAAGAAAACGACAACCATAAAAAACACACGACATTAAGGACATACAGCAGTAAAAAATCACATTCTAGTGGAGTACATAATTATGTAAGAAAAAAAAAAACATGCCCCTTAGAGTAGGATTTTTTTTTTTTTTTTTTTTTAAAGTTGGGGTAATATCAACTAAAATGATTAATATATATCAAAATCTATTGATTTAATTTTTTATTATAATTTTAAATATATAAATATTATCTATAAAAGAAATTAATTTAAATTATAACATAAAAATTACGTAATGTGAAAGTATAAACAATACATAGTAGTAGACCTAAGAATCCCCCTACAAAAATGAATACACTCAAAATTTATGTATCTTTTTTCCATCCAAGTCTCTCTCATTAGGACCACAAGTACCCTCCCATCCACTCCACACAAAATAATAATAATAAATTGAAATAACAACAATAACATTATTTTAACGTAAACCCTACCAAAGTCCGAATGTGTGTATATAAATCTATGCGTCGTCTCTCTATTCGAATTCATAGCCAATCTAAATTAATCAAACAAAAATCTTTTAAATTCTACACTTCACCTTGGAAATTAAAATGCTTGGAAAAAATATTTCGGAACCGGATTCTGCTCTTTTGGAGTCCGTCCGTCATCAACTTCTTGACGATGAGTTTGAGTTGGATGACATTTCCATGAAATTCCCTTTACAGAATTTCACTGAATGGGATTTTGATTTTCTTCAAAATGTCTTCAACAATGAATTTGACATTCTTTCCACATTGCCTATACAAACAAACTTTAGCAATGAACCCGTCTATTCACCAACTTCGAGTTTCAGCAGTTTCCTGGTTTCAGAAAAATCGGAGGATTTCCTATCTCCCGCCAATCATCATAAGGTGGCTGACAAGGTTTTACAAGACGCCATTAGCGTGGGTGAATGGATTTCGTTTGATCAAGTTCCTGATGATCAGTTTAAAGCAACCGAAACCACTCATTGTACAGCAAACCAGACAGCGTCGAAACCCAAGGTGGTACATTACAGGGGTGTAAGGACAAGGCCGTGGGGGAAATATGCGGCGGAAATTAGAGACCCAAAGAAAAATGGCGCGCGAGTTTGGCTTGGAACTTATGATACACCTGAGGGGGCAGCTTTGGCTTATGATAAAGCTGCTTTTGACATGAGAGGATCGAAAGCTAAACTCAATTTTCCTCACCTACTTGGAAAAGTTCATTTTAAGCCTGTTAATATTTCTAACAAGCGTACCTCTCCGGAGCCTTGTTCTTCATCATCATCTTCGTCGTCATCGATGTTACACGAAGAAAATCCGAACCCTAAGAGAAGGAAGATTACCGGAACAAGCTCAGCAGTTTAATCCTGGTCGACAAATGGATCTAGTAGAAATAGGTGCGACTGAGAGTATGGAAACCAGATTACTGTCTAATGCATGTTTTTCTAACATGTTAATTATTATTATAAGTAGAGTACCTTTCTATGTTAAAGATTAATTATTTTCTTAATTTCTGTCGGAATTATAGTTTAATTTTAATAATATTGCAGGTCAGTAAACCTGTGTTTTATTTTTCTCTATCTTCAATGAACATTAAGGAGGCAAGAACAAAAATTATGAATTGACAGGGATTCCAAGTCACATTCACATTAATTACTTCATTTGGACTCGTATTGAAGAACTTTATATATATTGAACATATAATTTTATAAATCACGAGTTCTATACTTTAAAATTTCGAAAAAATAAATGGATAAAGAGACGATTAAAGTGTCCAAATCTGTTACACGATTCATATCTACATTGTAGACATTTGAAAAAGGAAAACCCTAAAAATGGAGGAAACACAATTGTAATTTCTACGTATTAGCCAGAAAATTCCACAAAAGGCGGTATAAAGAAAGAAAGAAAGAACAAATTAACAAATGAAATGATTTTCACGTGCTACTGTGAACTGAGACACAGAAGAACTAACTGTAAAAATGAAAACAGTAACAATAAATTTTACAGGAATCAGGGTATCAATGGCAACAGATGCAGATGGGTCCTGTACTCACAACCAAACAGGCAATACAGTAAATTAAAAGACCAGGTGAATAGAATCTTATCAGAAATCTTATACACACAGTGAGAGAGGGAGAAAGAACAGTGAATGTCGCCCGTGATTCAATCCCATTAGAAAGGAAGGTGGCAATTAAATAATACATATATCAATTTATTTTTGCCGACTTTCCGAGTTTGTATTTCCTATTAATGGAAAAAAAACGAGTATCTGAAGAAAGTATTTGATATATGCAGATTTAGAAAAATAAAATCAGGGGGAAAACAGAGTATTTATTGACAGGTGTAATAATGGACCACATATGGGACTAACAATCGGGCAACCAAAGATTACGATTGTCTAAAATTTAATCAAACAGGCCCCTACCAATTTGTTTTAAATGAGGTTCAAATTCTAACTGGGGGAAACTAATTAGATATATAAGGATGATTACAATTATTTTATAAAGATTAATTTCTGTCATATTTAAATAGCGAATTGAATAGGACAGGATAAAATAGTACAAGATTATATGAAATTTAATAATACATTAAATTAGTGTGTGTGTGTGTCATTAAAATTATTTAAAAAGTAAATAAAATTATTAATTATTTATATTTTTAATATAAACTAATTTAAATAAAAATAATTAAAATTTTAAATTTAATAATAAATATTGTATTATATTATTACAATTAACAAAATAAAAATAATTACAATGTATAATTAAATTATCATCTGTGTATAATATTATTATTAAAATTATTTAAAAAATTAAATAAATAATAATTAATTATTATTTATCCTTCTCCGGATCCTTTTCACGGTATTAATACATAATTTTTTCAACAATCAAGTACTTACAAGCAGTATCAAATACAAAATTATAAGATTACAGTTGTACTCTATTTAAACACACATAGGTTGCTGCTTAACTAAATTTAAGATCTCATTTGAATTTATTAAATTTTAAAAAAATTCTTAATACCTACGTATTTTTATTTATATATAATTAAATTTTATTTACGAAATATTCATTCTAAAATTGTATTTAAACAAAAAATTTTGATTTAAACTTGATAGAAGTTTTTCTACGTATATTTTTTAACTCAACAACGAAACTGCAGTTCGAGGCAACGGTAAGGAACTAGAGAATAAAGAATCCAGCAACAAAACAAAGCAAACTGCAAACTGCATTACGGCGGCTGCAGAGAAAAAATTAGATGCTAAAAGGGCGGCGGCAACAGGAAGACATCGAATACTATTTTCTTTGATGATGTAATATGAAGAAACATGAAAGAAAATATGCCGTTATTAATACAAATTAATTCCAAATTTATTGAAAATCGTAATACCCATTTTTTTAGTTAAAAATATGTTGATTATTTTATCACTCTGAAATATTTTTATTATTTTTATAATATAATTGTACAGATATTATTAAAATAAAGTATAAAATTTAAAAATATTTTATTGAAAAATTATTGAGTCAAAAAAAAAAATTTAGTTGTAAGTTCTTTTAAATATTCGATATTCAAAATAAATTTTCATTTGATCAAAACCTTTAATTGATAAAATGCTTTTTGTTACTCAAA
>JAWDEX010178330.1:0-14568 GCA_035221805.1 Trichilia hirta | reverse complement strand
CCCCCCCTTTTCAGCTTTTGTCTTCCTCTGTATTTCAAAGCTATAATCACCCTCATCCAATATTCGTTTCCACCTAAATTTTTTTCTAACCTCAAATTATTTCTTTCATATTCAAATATGAAAAATTAGATTGTCAATTAGAGGTCTCGATTAATGAAAATTTGCTTCGAACATCGAGTGTTAAAAAAGGATTATAACTAGAAAATCTCTTCTGAACTCGATTGTTTTTCAATAAAATCTTTTCAAATTTTGTACCTTATTTCAATATCTTCTCATCAACATATAAATTACGTATACTCATATTATGAAAATAACAAACATACCATCGGGTGGTAAAATGGCCAAAAGGCCTCTAATTAGGAAAATGGATGTTACAATTAATAACTAAAATTTTAAAAATAATAACTAAAATCTTAAATCTAATAACAAAATAAAATGATAACTAAAATCTTAAATCTAATAACAAAATAAATGACAACTAAAATTTTAAATCTAATAACAAAATAAGATGATAACTAAACTTTTAAAAACAATAACTAAATAAAATAATAACTAAAATTTTAAATCTAATAAGTAAATTAAATAATAATAAAATTTTTAATCAACTAACTTAAATAAGATCTAAAATTTTAATAACAATAACTAAATAAAATAATAACTAAAATACAAAAAATTCAATAAATTCAATGATAATTAAATAAATAAATAATTTAACAAATAAATTAAATTAAATAATATATACTAATTAATCACTAACATCAAAATGCCAATAATGATTTGCGAATTGGAATTTAAAACTCCAGATAGATTGAGAATTTGCGATTTGAGAGAAATTGAGAATTAAGACCTAGGAAAAAAATTGGAAATAAGATAATTTATAAATAATAGTAGGTATTTATAAAAATGGGATGAAGGTGGGGGAGGGGGTTGAATTTAAAAACGTTACTGTTGCACACAATTTACAGTTACAGGCAACATTAATATTCATATAAGTTAAAGCAAAGTAACGACCAAATTGGCTGTTGCTGTGCTTTAAATGCTTTCTCCAACTTGCTGTTGCCAGTAGCATTTTGGCTTTTTTTTTTTTTAGTTTTTTGAACCACTGGGTTGAATTAGTGGTTTGGTTCGGTTCCAAATGATGGCTCCGGCACGGACCAGATCCTTAGGCTTGAAATTAGCCTAGATTGAGAGAGCAGTTCTCCGAGTCGGTCCATGCCTGGTTGGTTCTATGCACGGGACAACCCAGCCCTTTTAGACACCTCTAAATGCATGTGCCAACAAGTCAAAATAACCGTACCTCCTTGGTGCCTTAATAGACCTCTTTGTCCTATCTCTAGTTAGTTGATAATCTACAGTTGCTTCTGTCTGGTCTACGTCAATAATAGAATCAACTACTTCCCCAGTGTCAAGACTTGAGTCTACTGTTTGAACTTCCTGATCAGCATCAACTCCTCTTGTCTGAGTTTGCTCCACCTCAAAGTGAATTTTACCGAGCCTCTTTCAAATTTAATCCCAACCTCTTCAATTTCAAGTTTTCTAACTATCAATCCATCCTCTAAGAACTTTGCGTCCTTGCTCAATATGCATTTTTCTTTCCTACCATCATGGTACCAAATCTTCCATCCTTTGATTCTATCGGGATATCTCACAAAGACACTCTTAATTGCTTTTATGTCCAGCTTAGCCTGCTTCACATATGCATATACAGTGCATCTACAGACTTTAAATGAGTTAAAGAAGGTGCTTCACCTGTCGACACTTCCTCAGGTGTGTTGAACTTTAGAACTAACGAAGGGCTTTTGTGAATGAGGTAAGCTGTAGTTACTACCGCTTCTGCCCAGAATAATTTTAACAATCCATCACAAAATAACATGCTTCTGACCTTCTCTAACGGAGTTTTGTTTAACCTCTTAGCAACACCATTTTTCTGAAGAGTATAGGTTGCTACTTTATGCCTTATAATGCCATTCTCTTTACATACTTTGTAAAGTGCTACGTTACAAAACTCCAGCCCATTATCAGTTCTTAAAGCTTTCAATTTCTTATTCTTCTGATTTTCTACTAAGTTCTTCTATTCTACAGACTTTCCATTAACTTGATATTTACAGTTCAAAGTGTACACCCACACTTTCTTTGAAAAGCATTTATTATAGACATAGAGAGCCTAGCCCACCATAAGGATACCACCTGTGCAGGTCCCTGTACTTTAGAATGTACATAATCCAGTACATTCGATGTTATGCGCCTTCCTTCTTCAGACATCCTCCTGTGATATTTTCCCAGTACACAACACTCATAGAACTTCAGACTTTTACTTGCTATGCCACTCAGTAACCCTTGTTTCTTTAGTTCTAGCAAGCTCCTCTCACTTAGGTGGCTCAAACTCTGATGCCAAAGCATCAGTTCCTCACTTCCTTTATCATTGGCAGTATTGACATCCTCTATGATCACTCTTTCGAGTAACATATACAGACTATTTTGCCTTCTAGCCTTTACTACTACAAGGGATCCTTTACCAACTTTCAAAATCCCATTCTCAGCCTTGAAAGTACACCCATTAGATTTAAGCATTCCTAGTGAAATTAAGTTTCTTTTTAGCATAGTAACATACTAACCTTCTGTAGTTCAACTAATCCCCCACTCTCCATTTTAAATTTTATAAAACCTATACATTTAACACCACTAGTCATTTCAATTTTTAGAGCAACTTTTCCACCATTTTCAAAAGTTAATTTAATAAAGAGTGACTCACTTGGGCACATATGATAGGTACATCCTGAGTCAAGAATCTAGTCACAAGTTGACTTCTCTCTTTTTGATGAAGCCATCAAAAGAAGGGCTTATTGGAATTCGGCCTTAGTCACCAAAGCTGTTTTAGACTTCTTTCTAGTTATTGTTGGTGTCTTCTATTGTCTTTTTTCAGGGTAATTTTTCTTGAAATGACCTTCTTTATGACAATAAAAGCATCTCAAGATCTTCCCTCTAGATCTTGATCTAAATTCCCCTTTCTTTCCTTTTTCTTTTCTTTCAGTTCTACCTATGATATTGAATCCTTCACCTATGCTTCGTTCTTTTTGTTGAAATCTTCTATTTAATTCTTTAGAATTTAAGGCATTTTTCACATCCTCCATAGACAATGTAGATCTTCCATAAAGAAGAGTATTAATAAAATGTTCCTATGAAACTGGTAGAGAGGTAAACACTATCAAGGATTGGTCTTCATCTTTAACTTTCACACGAACTGTTTCTAAATCAATCATCAGCTTATTAAATTTATCAAGATGGTCTTCTATTGAACTTTCTTCATCGAGGCTAAGAGCATAAATCTATATTTTCAACTATAATCTCTTTGTTGTCAATTTTGGTTGATACCTCTCTTCTAATTTCATCCAGACTGCACGGGCAGAGCTTTCTTTAATCACTGTTCTGAGAACTTTATCAGATAAGGACAGAATCAATGCACTTCTTGCCTTTCATTGCATCTCTCTTAGTTCATATTCAGCAAATTCTTTGACTTTAATTCTGAAATTCTCATCTTCTAATGCATAATCTAAGCCCTTATGCTCTAAAAAAGCTTTCATCTTTATTTTCCAAATGGAGAAATCATTCTCTCCTATAAATTTCTCCTCTGTAAACTTTGTTGAAACCATCTTGGGTACATATTTTTTGTCAAGAATGAATCTTCACGTTCCTTTTTTTAGGTGTCTGATCTTCTGCAATGCTGATTCCACTCGTTACTAATTGCTCCATGATCCGGTTAACAACCATCAAATCAGAAAGTCTAAATTCCAGAAAGAACAGCTACCATTCACTGGATTTGATCACTATTGATGCAAGAAAACAAAGGCAGAAACAAAATA
This sequence comes from Trichilia hirta, assembly GCA_035221805.1. NCBI lineage: Eukaryota > Viridiplantae > Streptophyta > Magnoliopsida > Sapindales > Meliaceae > Trichilia > Trichilia hirta. The sequence continues at coordinate 10,708 of JAWDEX010178330.1, read as the reverse complement.
GAAGAATAATGCAACAACAACAACCCACACACACACACAAAGCTCCTCATGCTTATAAAGTGAAAAGAGTGAGAAAGAATCAAGAATTTAGGGGAAATTTTTGTTCTATTATTGCTAATTCACCACACCTAGAGTTACAAGAGTAATGAGTGTATATATACTTTCATATAACAAACTAATTAACGATACCTGCTAAAAGACCTTATTGCACTTTAACTCTAACTGAATTCTATTTTTCTAACTACGGTCACACTTTCAGCTTTTATTTTGTTATTTAATGAATCACGTGTCAACACTTAGGAAAAAAAGGGATATTAGTTGTTGGTTTGTTCTTGAAGTTGATCTGCAGTAGATAAGACTGAGTGCCGCATCAAAATTTCAAGATGTCTAATGATAATCTTACATGCAACCGACCCATTTTTTTGCACCCAACATATGCAGAATATATTATATAATTTTAAACAAATCTAACTTTGGTTTTACATATAAACAACCTTGAATTAGGACAAATTAATCAATTAATGCTAAATAATTTGTAAACAATGCTAATTTACACCTAATATATATTTGTAGAATACTAGCAAGGCACCTAAAAATTATTTTATATATATATATTGATGGTGGTAATAGAAATATATTTTTTTATACAATCTTTTATGTATAAATTGATTAGCATATTATTATTAAATAATAAAAACGAAAAATCAATACAATTATAAAATAAATAATTTAGACGAAGGGGCAACTAATACTATTATACCATATCAGTTTCCACAAAAAATTTGTCTTTAGCATTATTTATATACTTATAGGCCATTTTGTATGTGAACCCACTTCAATTATATATACAAGAATGGTTTTCTAAGTGTGGTAGCTAAAGCTTGTATCATATTGGAATGTCAACTTATGATCTATAGTACTAGAGATTAGGATTCTCACCCAATGAATGGATTTGATTCTTTTCTTTTGATCGAGTAGCTGTAAAATACATGCCTCTTAAATCAATCAAGAGGCAACAAATTAGACAATTAGCTAAAGAATAATTCCTACTACGTGGACTTCGATATTGATCACCATCTATAGTCAACCCATTGTCAAACGGCCAATATAATGAAATGTATTTCAATTATTTTATTGATTAGTGAAGAAAATAGTAATAGTAAAGATATACACTAATTAAATAATTGAAATCAAAATGTCTATATGTTTATAATCTAAAGTAATACGGTTTTTTTTATGCCTACCCAAATTCAAGTCTGGGATGCGTATGGAGTGGGGTGAGATTTGAGCACATGAAAAGTAAAAGAAAAGACAAAATATAATTAATGACTTATTATTAAATTATGATGACAAAACATCTTACTTAAGTTTCTATTTCCAATAGTACTAAAATGTCAAATATCCAACTAGTAAATTCTGGGATTATTTTACAATTGTTAGATAATATTTAAAAGAGCTCATCAAGATCAGGAACAATATCACGTGATGAAAATTGCATGTAATAGACAAGCAAAAAGATTCTTAATTATAAGCGATTTGTAAAGAAAGCAGAGATCGGAACTTATTCTTTTTTTATCATGATCATATTCTGATATCCAACAACATATAGAAACGTGGACGTGAAGAAATAAAAGTATATGCATATGCACAGTTTATCTAAAGTCTATAAATAAGCTAAGAATTATGATCATCAAAGCATGCAGTGCCGACGATAGAAGATAATCAAAGGAGTGATCGTTCACTCTCCCTCAAGGGCTTCTCCTCTGGTCGATATGATCCATGCATATAGAAGCAACATATATGAGAGGTTGAAGCCCTTAGGGTAGAGTGATCGAGAACTGTCTTTACATATTCATCAATTGTCTGCTATTTCTGGAGGATGAATAATGCAAGGATCAGATGTTAGCTGATTGTCGTTGATCATGCATGATTCTCCTTCAAGGGATTCTCCGGATCAATCCATATACAGATTGTAAATTAACCAGAAGTAGTCAGTCAAAAAAAGAAAAGAAAAGAAAAGAATATTAATGAGAAGTGGGGTTGAGATTCAAGAGAAACTCTTAGGAGTGATCGATGTGTCTTGATATTTATGTTAATTATCTGATATTAAATTTATAAAAAGATTACATTCAATTGATCATGAAATTTATAAAAAGATTATATTCAATTGCAGGGAAAAATTGAGATAACAAGATCAACATCAAGAATCGAGTTTGATGAATTGATGTCTCAATTCAGTCTATGGTAAGTTGAATAGAATATGTTATTATATGCCCATGCCTTCGATTCTCTCTCCTTGTATTTGTTCTTGTATATATATATATATATATATATATATATATATATATATTGAAGAAAGTCGACGGTGACTGAGTACTTCCTTTTTTTCTTTTTAATGGTTAATTATTTAAATTTATTTATTTTTTTGACTTAATGGACTTTTTAAATTCTTATAGTTTTTATATAAAGTATTTATAATTTAAACCTGTAAATCAGTTTGTCAAATTGGTTAGTTTGAAAGTTGGTGTTTAAGTATCTAGGGTTTTTGCCAAATACAAATTGAATGAGAGACCGGAGAGAGGAAGGTCGATCAAGAAACCGAGAACTTCATTCTTGTTCAATTCTCTATAAATTTCTAAATTCTGAATAAAGAAGATTAAATAATTTCCACTGATTTCTTCATGGATGTAGTCCTGTAAAAATGGAGTGCACGTTTGATAATACGGTATCCAAATCATCGGTTAGTTGATAATCTAATATCTAAATAATTACTTAACTGATAATTTAGCACCCAAATTATAGTTTAAAATTGATTATTAAATTTTTTTTTTTTTGTATATTGATTCTTAAAGTTAGGGCATAGCATTTAATTCTTTTTTTAAATTTGATTATTTTACAATTTAATTCTTTGAATTAGAATAGTAAATATATATACCCTTTACAGAGTTAGTATGGGGCTAATTTAAACCATAGCAAAATAGTTAGTTATCAATGATTAAAACTTAAAAAAAATTAGTTTTGAAAATTAATGAAATTAATTTTGATAAATTTTAGGAGCTCAAACTCAATTAATATGATTGTCATTTTAAAGAAAATTTTCTTGTCTTTTTAATTAAATTAATATTTGAATTTATTTCATATATTGAATAAATAAATATTTAGTACTCTTCTGTTGCCAATAATGATGAAGATTAAGATTGTATGGCAACATCACCGAGTACTATTGAATCCAAAATTTTTTGCTTATGTGACATTATTAATGTCATGGACGTGGAAAATAAACATGCGAAAATTTTTATTTTTTTTTAACCCGAAGCTCTTATGTGGTCAGACCCTTCAGTTTCTCTAGGCAGCACTAAAACGGGGCGGATTTAGCATCCCTTGCTCCCCGGATGTAAATCTGCGCTTTACTCAGTTTGCGCAAAAAATGTATCCCTTGAGAATCGAACACGGTACCGACGTTAAGTTGTCATCTAGCTCATCCGACTCAAACCATCGAGCCACTCTATAGATAAATGGAAGATCAAAGTAACACAAAATATTGTAAACAATTCTATACATCAAACCTGTAAAATTCCCAAAAAATTGTCAAAGCAAACCCTATCTTTCAAAACAATTTAATGCATTGTCTAATCAAACCATAAAGCATCAATTCATTGTAGAATCAAAACTAAAAGACTCAATCCACCGTCTATCAAATCCTATATATTCTCCAAATCACATTCGAAGATTACAAAAAACCCATGCATTGCCTTCCTCGATAATAAGAAAACCTAGACAACGTCAAATTTGTAAACTCTTCAGTCTTGGCTTTCAATTTTTGCCCACCTTCTTCACTCTTTCTCAGAACTCTCAGGCAAAATAACCATTGACAAATAACTTTTTCCCTTATCCACTACCCTCCATAACTAAACCTTAAAAACAACCCACGATCTCAACAAATATAATTTGAAAACCTAAACTTCCCATAATAGCCTGGCAAAATAGTTTCATTAGAGTATTAGTTCGAAGATCCAAGATCTGATTAGAAGTAAAGGTGTGGCCTAACGCACGACTGTCGGTGTTGAAATAATGGTAGTGTTGTGTAGCTTTTCAATAAGTGGGTTTTTGATTTAGTGAAAAATCGGGGAAAAGGATGGCGAGAGTTTGGTAGTTGAAGTTTCTCTTATGCAATGAACAATCGCCGTAAGTAAATTAAGCAATTCTACCAACAAGTAGATTATGAATAAGATTTCATTCAAAAGGAAAGGCATACGAATCAACAGAATATGACGGGTCAAATAAAAAGACAAGAATTGAGAGAGAGAGAGAGAGAGAGAGAGAGTTTCTGCTAAATTTTAATAATTGTGACATTAGGTTCTCATATGACCCCAGTGCCAAACTAATTACGACCCATAATTCCAAGTCATTCATAGGACTTTGCTTGTAGATAGACTGAGAGAAGCAAAGAACGTTGCAAAGAGGTATTCAAGTAACCCTATATCAAACTAGAAATCCAGTCGCTACTAATATGTCAAATGCAACCTAATAAAAAACTTTATTGATTGTTAATATTGAAAAAAATCAATGAAAGCATCCATTGTTCGATATCTCCTCACAATCATTACTACTACTAAACTTTAATATAATTTATGACATAATATTTTTTGAAGTGTATCATAGTCTTCCCATTTTTAATTTTGTTCAAGGATACCTCTCTTTCCCAATAAAAGACATTATCGGTAACCTTCACTCACTACACTCAATGTGTGTTCTTCAGCTAATAATTTTATTTTTTTTTTTAAATCTTTTCAATACTCAGTTGAAGATCATTTTGCTTGTTAATATTTTGACCTTTGCAAAAAGGGTGAGACTGAGTCATGCAATACGTTTGAGACAGGTAGCTGAATAAAGAATTGTACACGAGGGAATCGCAAATAAACATGTTCTTTGAAAGAACAAAATTTACAACATAGTATACCGGACGACGACAGAAGATTTTGCATCAGCAAAAAATATTAATCAAACAAGAAATAAATTTGACAAAAATTGAACCATTATAAGTTAGATGCTAGTTACAAGTGACAATTTGAGTTACCACATGATTATTTAATATAAATTCAATGTAATAATCATATCTATATTTAAAAGATGATTCCAATAATAAATGAATCATATTTGCGTCAATGATTCTTTAGACAAATTATATTCTCGATGTCTCTGTTTTGCCAATTTATTTAATACAAGATTAGTAACATTATCAATTTTTTTATTAATTGATGTGTCATAAAATATAAAAAAAAATAAAAAGATTTTACCATTTAATAATGTGAGTTTAGAAGTTATTAAAATATAAAAAATATAGTTCGGAGTCAAAGATTTTACCATTTAATAAAATATTTGAAATGTAATAAGAAAATTATATGAATCCAAAATATTTTCTTTATAAAAAATAGAAATTTATAAATATTTTATTTAGAAGTTTTGAAAATGATAAAAACAAACATCATGCTTAATTAAGAAGTTAAACATAAAAATTATTAAATCACTATTTTCCAATCTTATTTCTCTCATCTAAAACTTTATAGTACTCTTTATTCCCTCAATTTTAACATTCGTAATAACTCAAGATACCATTATCACAACCTACCAATATCATACGACATCAATTATCCGAAAAATTTAATTTGAAAAATAAAATAAAATTTGTTTGAATATAAGTTTGGGTACAGCATTTCTTAAATGACATCAATGCCCTTAAGAATCTGAAAAATTAATAGTTTCAGATAACAGAATCCATCATCCTTATCCTCGGAAAGTTCCCAACTGCTAATGCCACTGATTTTTCCCACCAAATTAAAATTACCAGAAAAAAAAAAAAAAAAGAAAGGGAAAACAAAAACACAAAAATGGCAACCCAATTTCTCTCAACTGGAAATACCTTCCTCTCCTCAACCCTAGCATCTTCTTCTTCATTCCCAACACCAACATTAGTTTACCTTCACAAACACAATGCAAAAAGACAACGGCAAACTATTTGCAGGCTTTCAATAAGTCGACGACACCTTTACGGAATTTCACAAAAAGAAACCTTTCGGTTAGCTTTATTACTAGCTTTGTTTACACCTATCGTAGCATAACTATAACTTGTGCATATCAATGACATGATCAAAACTTGTCTCTTGAAATCGTGTCTATTGTTCGGGGGTTAATTATTTTTGCGTCAATTTTTCAACCTAAAATTTGGACAAACTCATTGGGAAACTCTTGGTAACGGCGATTATGCGCGGGTTATAATCGCCAAGTAACTCGGGGAATAATGTTGTTGACATTCATCATTACTCTTTTGCATGGCGAGTAAAAGGTATACAATCAATAACATATTGACATAATGCAAATAGAAATCATTGACATAGTATTAAGAGATTTTAAATTTTTAAAAAAATATTAAACAGAAAAAATTAAACGATTAATACCAATGAAAATTAAAAAAAAAAATAATGATTTAAAAGTAGAATATTAATTACAAATAAAAATTAAACAATCAATATCATATTAAAATAATACAAATAAATATTATTAACATAATATTTAAAATTTTAAAATAAAAAAATATATTAATTACAAAAAAAGGGGATATAGCCGGATTCGCAATACCGGCCGCCGGGGGTGTTCTTTGTTGTCCGGGTATAAGGAAGTCTATTCAAGTATTTTTTTTTTCTAAGCACCTTGCATGCCCAATCAAATTTCCATAAATCTTAATTCATTTTCGTTAATTTTTTCCCCCAAAATCAATATTTGAAACAGATTACTACCACAATATATTTATAACCATAAAACATCAACATATTTTTCCTCAAATAAAAAATCAACACAAAAATTTAATTAAAATTTAATATACATAATTTTTTAAAATAACCTTAAGTTCAAGTAATCACACATACTAAATTTGTCGAAAATGGGATGAATTCGGATAGAATACACTGGAGGGAAGTCCGAAAACGGTTCACGGGGACTCAAGGGGGTGGATTGCATGGCTCAAGCTTATCACTTCCTTCTCCTTCTTGTTCCTTTGTTATTTTTCTTTGCAACAAAACAAAACAAAAGGTTAAATTAAATACTACAAGAACAAAATAAGTTTAATTTGGTTTACAGTGGTTAGAATAATAAGTTTTAGATGGTGTGGTTAAGAAAAGAAAATGACCATTAATAATAATCATAAGCTAAAATTTTTCTATTTTTACTGTATTAAATTATTTATTATTTATATAAAAATAAATAATATATTATTAATGTAATATATTAAACATTTTAACTCACGGTAAAATTAATTGATAAAAAAATATAAAAATATATATGAGTAATTTAACCAAAATCTATTATAAGTATTATACATTATCACAAAATTTTAATATTAAAATTCAGCAAATATATGTACTCTCCTTTTTTTCAACATTTATCAAAAGATCTTTTTTAATATTTTTTAAATTCTTCTACATTTATGGATTGTCATTGAAAAATAATTTTTGGAGAATATAAAAGGTTATTTTTCTCTTATTCAAAAATTTTCAATTTTTTAAAGATTTTTGAAATATTAACTTGCTTAAAAAATATTTTTAAATTTTACTTAATTTTAATTTTAATATAACTTTTAAGACCTTATTTATTAAAATAATTGCACACCATTTTCGAAAGAGCGTTCATGACAACTTTAAACTCGAATAAAGTTTTGATTATTACGAAAAAAAAGCCGATTTAATTGTTTTGACACGATCATTGAATGAGGAGTGAGGATGCATTTATATGGTTGACAATTAATTGGGCTAGTCGTTTACCCCTGAGCCCACAAAAGAGCCCATGCCATTTGTAAAGGTTTGGACGCCAAGCAACCATATTTAAAGATTTTTTTAATTGACCATTATTTCCAACACTTTTTTGGCATGTTATAAACAAATGGACAAGCGCAGAAAAAGTTTATCTCAAGATTCGCCCGAAATTCTTTGAACTTTCGACTAAATGTGTAAGAAACTCCACTTGAAGAATGATTATCAATAAAAATACAATCACTATCGTCTATCTAGAAGAATAACATTGGAGAAATTATTTTTTTTTGCGAAGAATTACAAAAAAATTGATTTGACTTAATAAAGTTGATTGAATGGAGATATAAAAATTAAATGACAACTGTCCTGCCAAAAATATGTAAGTTGAAGCTAATATTGAGACCCAGGGCGTCTCAAAACCGTATAAAAACCCTTCAATACTCTTCTCAGAATTTCCCCAAACTTTCTCCTTCGCTCTCTCTATCTCTCTCAAACTTCTGGGGGCATTTCTCCTTAATTTCTCTAAAGCATTATAATATGTTATAATCAGTCATTGTTATTGATTAGGTCCAATAATGCATCTATAGAGGACGCGCAGTTCTTAGCATTATTCAATATATAGATTCTGTCCTTATTGGACATCTTTGAAAGCAAGAAGTGCTTTCAGAAGTAGGATAAGGAAAAGCAATAATGGAAGTAGAAGCACGGAGGCGTTTTCACCACCAGAGAAGAAGAAATGTTCTGTCAGATATAGGCAGCATATAAATCTCATAGGAAGAAGCATATAAAACTGGTTAATTAAATCTCATAGGAAGAAACATATAAAACTGGTCATATATGTGATTTTGTTGGAGATAGTATCAGTTTTAGTTGATATTTTAGTGGAAGAAAATGGTCTTCTCTTTAGTAACACTGCTGTTGGCTGCCTTGTCTCTTTTTATGACAATTTATGATCATAATAGGGGAAGAATAACTGATGGTATTCCATCGAGAGATGTACGGAAGATTTTGGGGATTACTTTCTCCATTATCCAGTTTTTGATAAACTTATTCGCTTCATTTTACTAATCGTTTTGGGGTTCAATAGAACCAACTATAATATTGATTTTGTATTCACCTTAACTTTTGAAATTGCCGATGCTTGCTTTGTCTTCCAAAAGGATGGAGGCAAGTTTACTAAACAAGAACAGCCACCGGAATTAGATAAAGTAATTTTGTGATGGGTTCATAATTAGATGTAAATGTGGGGTTACTCTTTTGCTTTGGATTTGATCTCTAGATATTGATTTCAGTTAATTTTACACCATCCTCAACAACAACAAAAATATTTCAAATAAATAACTGAGCAAAACTTTTAGCTCATATATTGTAACGGAAAAATACAAGTTCTCCACCTTTGATGCTCTGGAGAAGAATAGTTGTGAATTCTCCAATATTAATCAAAATTTGAAGTAAAACCTTTCAAACACCCAAAAAACTTGCGGCTCTTAATTTCCAATTACTAAGCTTCAGTTTTTGCATATTTGGTATCAAAGAATTTCATAATCAGACTCAACATTTTGATCAATTAAATCTTTCGAACCTGGAATTCAAATTTAGAAATTTGTTTGTTTCCGAATAAAATAAGATGATTGGGGATTTTGAAAATTATTCAAACGATTTAATTGATAAAATTAAAAATGGGATTAATATCTTCTTCTTTCCCGTGGAAGCGAAGGAACCATCATGCACCCGAACAAAAATCACTCTTGGCAGCCCTCAATTTCTCACCCTGACAGTAGCCACAAAAACACGCTCTCAATAGCCACCAAGAATCCTCTAACAACGGAGAGCCCTAGCTGCCAATTCTTTCACGTTCTAAAATTGAAAGACACAACGTTGAAGACGAGAGATTCATCCAGCCATAAAGAAACTTAGCAACCACCAAAAATTTTCCAACCAGCCACTGAAAATCTTTTGTGGTTGCTAACTTTATACTATAAAAAATTTAATTTTTAAAAATAAATTATCAAATAATAATTTAAAGATAAATATTACTTTTAAATATTATACGAAACCAGTTTAACAAGTTTATATTAAAAGAACACACATTTTAAATAGAGAATGCCACAAGACTAAATTTTGCAAAAATTATACGACGCTATCACTATAAAAATTTGTTGTCTACTTGTTCCCCATATATAGTGACAATGAATACGAAAATTTTAATAAAAATAAAAATTAATGATAATGAAGATATATGGATGAAAATATCATAAATTATGTGCTTAACTTAGTCTAAATTATTAAATACACTATGTTTAAACAAAAATGTTAGATGTAATAAATTATAATAAAAATTAGTAATTAAAAATAAAAAAATAGATAAAAATAAGTATTAAAAGTTTTACCCTTAAATTGGTATTTGATAAAAACAAGCATATATAAGAATAAACACTAAAAGATAAATTAGGTGTGATAAATTATGCTTTCCTATTAAAACTTATATATAGTCATTCAATTATTAAAATAAATATATTTAAATTATTTTTATTTAATTTTTAAAAATAAAATAAAGTTTTTATAAATTTAAATTACAAAATAAAAATAAATTTATAAATTTTTATGAATATAAAATAAAAATATTTTAATTTAATTTTTAAAAATTAATTTTAAACTTTTTAGTAAAAGTATTATAAGTTAAAGTATTAAAATTATAAATTAAATTTAAAATATTTTTATTTTATAAAAAATAATTTAATAATTTACGTTTAAAAATTTGTACCATAAAAATTAAAAATTTATATAATAACAAATACTAATTTTTCTTTATGTTTTGGGGATCGGGTCTTTATTTAGAGTTAAAATAATCTCTCTTTTTCATTTTTTTATTTTAAACTTTCGACGGGGGAAAAAGATAATGCCAA